>JARLTB010000309.1:0-136871 GCA_030141615.1 Unio pictorum
TAGATAAAAGCTTTTTGAAACCCTTTACCCCGCTTGGATTTGGTTAATACTTGGTTTATTGGATGCGCACCATTGGATAGTACGTCACCATACTTTAAAACCGGTTCCCACCATTTTTTTCAGCATGACTTTTGATGAAAAACGGACTTTTTGGTTTTTCATGTTATGGATCAGTTGGGCTTAGATAAAAGCTTTTTGAAACCCTTTACCCCGCTTGGATTTGGTTAATACTTGGTTTATTGGATGCGCACCATTGGATAGTACGTCACCATACTTTAAAACCGGTTCCCACCATTTTTTTCAGCATGACTTTTGATGAAAAACGGACTTTTTGGTTTTTCATGTTATGGATCAGTTGGGCTTAGATAAAAGCTTTTTGAAACCCTTTACCCCGCTTGGATTTGGTTAATACTTGGTTTATTGGATGCGCACCATTGGATAGTACGTCACCATACTTTAAAACCGGTTCCCACCATTTTTTTCAGCATGACTTTTGATGAAAAACGGACTTTTTGGTTTTTCATGTTATGGATCAGTTGGGCTTAGATAAAAGCTTTTTGAAACCCTTTACCCCGCTTGGATTTGGTTAATACTTGGTTTATTGGATGCGCACCATTGGATAGTACGTCACCATACTTTAAAACCGGTTCCCACCATTTTTTTCAGCATGACTTTTGATGAAAAACGGACTTTTTGGTTTTTCATGTTATGGATCAGTTGGGCTTAGATAAAAGCTTTTTGAAACCCTTTACCCCGCTTGGATTTGGTTAATACTTGGTTTATTGGATGCGCACCATTGGATAGTACGTCACCATACTTTAAAACCGGTTCCCACCATTTTTTTCAGCATGACTTTTGATGAAAAACGGACTTTTTGGTTTTTCATGTTATGGATCAGTTGGGCTTAGATAAAAGCTTTTTGAAACCCTTTACCCCGCTTGGATTTGGTTAATACTTGGTTTATTGGATGCGCACCATTGGATAGTACGTCACCATACTTTAAAACCGGTTCCCACCATTTTTTTCAGCATGACTTTTGATGAAAAACGGACTTTTTGGTTTTTCATGTTATGGATCAGTTGGGCTTAGATAAAAGCTTTTTGAAACCCTTTACCCCGCTTGGATTTGGTTAATACTTGGTTTATTGGATGCGCACCATTGGATAGTACGTCACCATACTTTAAAACCGGTTCCCACCATTTTTTTCAGCATGACTTTTGATGAAAAACGGACTTTTTGGTTTTTCATGTTATGGATCAGTTGGGCTTAGATAAAAGCTTTTTGAAACCCTTTACCCCGCTTGGATTTGGTTAATACTTGGTTTATTGGATGCGCACCATTGGATAGTACGTCACCATACTTTAAAACCGGTTCCCACCATTTTTTTCAGCATGACTTTTGATGAAAAACGGACTTTTTGGTTTTTCATGTTATGGATCAGTTGGGCTTAGATAAAAGCTTTTTGAAACCCTTTACCCCGCTTGGATTTGGTTAATACTTGGTTTATTGGATGCGCACCATTGGATAGTACGTCACCATACTTTAAAACCGGTTCCCACCATTTTTTTCAGCATGACTTTTGATGAAAAACGGACTTTTTGGTTTTTCATGTTATGGATCAGTTGGGCTTAGATAAAAGCTTTTTGAAACCCTTTACCCCGCTTGGATTTGGTTAATACTTGGTTTATTGGATGCGCACCATTGGATAGTACGTCACCATACTTTAAAACCGGTTCCCACCATTTTTTTCAGCATGACTTTTGATGAAAAACGGACTTTTTGGTTTTTCATGTTATGGATCAGTTGGGCTTAGATAAAAGCTTTTTGAAACCCTTTACCCCGCTTGGATTTGGTTAATACTTGGTTTATTGGATGCGCACCATTGGATAGTACGTCACCATACTTTAAAACCGGTTCCCACCATTTTTTTCAGCATGACTTTTGATGAAAAACGGACTTTTTGGTTTTTCATGTTATGGATCAGTTGGGCTTAGATAAAAGCTTTTTGAAACCCTTTACCCCGCTTGGATTTGGTTAATACTTGGTTTATTGGATGCGCACCATTGGATAGTACGTCACCATACTTTAAAACCGGTTCCCACCATTTTTTTCAGCATGACTTTTGATGAAAAACGGACTTTTTGGTTTTTCATGTTATGGATCAGTTGGGCTTAGATAAAAGCTTTTTGAAACCCTTTACCCCGCTTGGATTTGGTTAATACTTGGTTTATTGGATGCGCACCATTGGATAGTACGTCACCATACTTTAAAACCGGTTCCCACCATTTTTTTCAGCATGACTTTTGATGAAAAACGGACTTTTTGGTTTTTCATGTTATGGATCAGTTGGGCTTAGATAAAAGCTTTTTGAAACCCTTTACCCCGCTTGGATTTGGTTAATACTTGGTTTATTGGATGCGCACCATTGGATAGTACGTCACCATACTTTAAAACCGGTTCCCACCATTTTTTTCAGCATGACTTTTGATGAAAAACGGACTTTTTGGTTTTTCATGTTATGGATCAGTTGGGCTTAGATAAAAGCTTTTTGAAACCCTTTACCCCGCTTGGATTTGGTTAATACTTGGTTTATTGGATGCGCACCATTGGATAGTACGTCACCATACTTTAAAACCGGTTCCCACCATTTTTTTCAGCATGACTTTTGATGAAAAACGGACTTTTTGGTTTTTCATGTTATGGATCAGTTGGGCTTAGATAAAAGCTTTTTGAAACCCTTTACCCCGCTTGGATTTGGTTAATACTTGGTTTATTGGATGCGCACCATTGGATAGTACGTCACCATACTTTAAAACCGGTTCCCACCATTTTTTTCAGCATGACTTTTGATGAAAAACGGACTTTTTGGTTTTTCATGTTATGGATCAGTTGGGCTTAGATAAAAGCTTTTTGAAACCCTTTACCCCGCTTGGATTTGGTTAATACTTGGTTTATTGGATGCGCACCATTGGATAGTACGTCACCATACTTTAAAACCGGTTCCCACCATTTTTTTCAGCATGACTTTTGATGAAAAACGGACTTTTTGGTTTTTCATGTTATGGATCAGTTGGGCTTAGATAAAAGCTTTTTGAAACCCTTTACCCCGCTTGGATTTGGTTAATACTTGGTTTATTGGATGCGCACCATTGGATAGTACGTCACCATACTTTAAAACCGGTTCCCACCATTTTTTTCAGCATGACTTTTGATGAAAAACGGACTTTTTGGTTTTTCATGTTATGGATCAGTTGGGCTTAGATAAAAGCTTTTTGAAACCCTTTACCCCGCTTGGATTTGGTTAATACTTGGTTTATTGGATGCGCACCATTGGATAGTACGTCACCATACTTTAAAACCGGTTCCCACCATTTTTTTCAGCATGACTTTTGATGAAAAACGGACTTTTTGGTTTTTCATGTTATGGATCAGTTGGGCTTAGATAAAAGCTTTTTGAAACCCTTTACCCCGCTTGGATTTGGTTAATACTTGGTTTATTGGATGCGCACCATTGGATAGTACGTCACCATACTTTAAAACCGGTTCCCACCATTTTTTTCAGCATGACTTTTGATGAAAAACGGACTTTTTGGTTTTTCATGTTATGGATCAGTTGGGCTTAGATAAAAGCTTTTTGAAACCCTTTACCCCGCTTGGATTTGGTTAATACTTGGTTTATTGGATGCGCACCATTGGATAGTACGTCACCATACTTTAAAACCGGTTCCCACCATTTTTTTCAGCATGACTTTTGATGAAAAACGGACTTTTTGGTTTTTCATGTTATGGATCAGTTGGGCTTAGATAAAAGCTTTTTGAAACCCTTTACCCCGCTTGGATTTGGTTAATACTTGGTTTATTGGATGCGCACCATTGGATAGTACGTCACCATACTTTAAAACCGGTTCCCACCATTTTTTTCAGCATGACTTTTGATGAAAAACGGACTTTTTGGTTTTTCATGTTATGGATCAGTTGGGCTTAGATAAAAGCTTTTTGAAACCCTTTACCCCGCTTGGATTTGGTTAATACTTGGTTTATTGGATGCGCACCATTGGATAGTACGTCACCATACTTTAAAACCGGTTCCCACCATTTTTTTCAGCATGACTTTTGATGAAAAACGGACTTTTTGGTTTTTCATGTTATGGATCAGTTGGGCTTAGATAAAAGCTTTTTGAAACCCTTTACCCCGCTTGGATTTGGTTAATACTTGGTTTATTGGATGCGCACCATTGGATAGTACGTCACCATACTTTAAAACCGGTTCCCACCATTTTTTTCAGCATGACTTTTGATGAAAAACGGACTTTTTGGTTTTTCATGTTATGGATCAGTTGGGCTTAGATAAAAGCTTTTTGAAACCCTTTACCCCGCTTGGATTTGGTTAATACTTGGTTTATTGGATGCGCACCATTGGATAGTACGTCACCATACTTTAAAACCGGTTCCCACCATTTTTTTCAGCATGACTTTTGATGAAAAACGGACTTTTTGGTTTTTCATGTTATGGATCAGTTGGGCTTAGATAAAAGCTTTTTGAAACCCTTTACCCCGCTTGGATTTGGTTAATACTTGGTTTATTGGATGCGCACCATTGGATAGTACGTCACCATACTTTAAAACCGGTTCCCACCATTTTTTTCAGCATGACTTTTGATGAAAAACGGACTTTTTGGTTTTTCATGTTATGGATCAGTTGGGCTTAGATAAAAGCTTTTTGAAACCCTTTACCCCGCTTGGATTTGGTTAATACTTGGTTTATTGGATGCGCACCATTGGATAGTACGTCACCATACTTTAAAACCGGTTCCCACCATTTTTTTCAGCATGACTTTTGATGAAAAACGGACTTTTTGGTTTTTCATGTTATGGATCAGTTGGGCTTAGATAAAAGCTTTTTGAAACCCTTTACCCCGCTTGGATTTGGTTAATACTTGGTTTATTGGATGCGCACCATTGGATAGTACGTCACCATACTTTAAAACCGGTTCCCACCATTTTTTTCAGCATGACTTTTGATGAAAAACGGACTTTTTGGTTTTTCATGTTATGGATCAGTTGGGCTTAGATAAAAGCTTTTTGAAACCCTTTACCCCGCTTGGATTTGGTTAATACTTGGTTTATTGGATGCGCACCATTGGATAGTACGTCACCATACTTTAAAACCGGTTCCCACCTTTTTTTCAGCATGACTTTTGATGAAAAACGGACTTTTTGGTTTTTCATGTTATGGATCAGTTGGGCTTAGATAAAAGCTTTTTGAAACCCTTTACCCCGCTTGGATTTGGTTAATACTTGGTTTATTGGATGCGCACCATTGGATAGTACGTCACCATACTTTAAAACCGGTTCCCACCATTTTTTTCAGCATGACTTTTGATGAAAAACGGACTTTTTGGTTTTTCATGTTATGGATCAGTTGGGCTTAGATAAAAGCTTTTTGAAACCCTTTACCCCGCTTGGATTTGGTTAATACTTGGTTTATTGGATGCGCACCATTGGATAGTACGTCACCATACTTTAAAACCGGTTCCCACCATTTTTTTCAGCATGACTTTTGATGAAAAACGGACTTTTTGGTTTTTCATGTTATGGATCAGTTGGGCTTAGATAAAAGCTTTTTGAAACCCTTTACCCCGCTTGGATTTGGTTAATACTTGGTTTATTGGATGCGCACCATTGGATAGTACGTCACCATACTTTAAAACCGGTTCCCACCATTTTTTTCAGCATGACTTTTGATGAAAAACGGACTTTTTGGTTTTTCATGTTATGGATCAGTTGGGCTTAGATAAAAGCTTTTTGAAACCCTTTACCCCGCTTGGATTTGGTTAATACTTGGTTTATTGGATGCGCACCATTGGATAGTACGTCACCATACTTTAAAACCGGTTCCCACCATTTTTTTCAGCATGACTTTTGATGAAAAACGGACTTTTTGGTTTTTCATGTTATGGATCAGTTGGGCTTAGATAAAAGCTTTTTGAAACCCTTTACCCCGCTTGGATTTGGTTAATACTTGGTTTATTGGATGCGCACCATTGGATAGTACGTCACCATACTTTAAAACCGGTTCCCACCATTTTTTTCAGCATGACTTTTGATGAAAAACGGACTTTTTGGTTTTTCATGTTATGGATCAGTTGGGCTTAGATAAAAGCTTTTTGAAACCCTTTACCCCGCTTGGATTTGGTTAATACTTGGTTTATTGGATGCGCACCATTGGATAGTACGTCACCATACTTTAAAACCGGTTCCCACCATTTTTTTCAGCATGACTTTTGATGAAAAACGGACTTTTTGGTTTTTCATGTTATGGATCAGTTGGGCTTAGATAAAAGCTTTTTGAAACCCTTTACCCCGCTTGGATTTGGTTAATACTTGGTTTATTGGATGCGCACCATTGGATAGTACGTCACCATACTTTAAAACCGGTTCCCACCATTTTTTTCAGCATGACTTTTGATGAAAAACGGACTTTTTGGTTTTTCATGTTATGGATCAGTTGGGCTTAGATAAAAGCTTTTTGAAACCCTTTACCCCGCTTGGATTTGGTTAATACTTGGTTTATTGGATGCGCACCATTGGATAGTACGTCACCATACTTTAAAACCGGTTCCCACCATTTTTTTCAGCATGACTTTTGATGAAAAACGGACTTTTTGGTTTTTCATGTTATGGATCAGTTGGGCTTAGATAAAAGCTTTTTGAAACCCTTTACCCCGCTTGGATTTGGTTAATACTTGGTTTATTGGATGCGCACCATTGGATAGTACGTCACCATACTTTAAAACCGGTTCCCACCATTTTTTTCAGCATGACTTTTGATGAAAAACGGACTTTTTGGTTTTTCATGTTATGGATCAGTTGGGCTTAGATAAAAGCTTTTTGAAACCCTTTACCCCGCTTGGATTTGGTTAATACTTGGTTTATTGGATGCGCACCATTGGATAGTACGTCACCATACTTTAAAACCGGTTCCCACCATTTTTTTCAGCATGACTTTTGATGAAAAACGGACTTTTTGGTTTTTCATGTTATGGATCAGTTGGGCTTAGATAAAAGCTTTTTGAAACCCTTTACCCCGCTTGGATTTGGTTAATACTTGGTTTATTGGATGCGCACCATTGGATAGTACGTCACCA
Source organism: Unio pictorum (assembly GCA_030141615.1). NCBI lineage: Eukaryota > Metazoa > Mollusca > Bivalvia > Unionida > Unionidae > Unio > Unio pictorum. The sequence goes on from JARLTB010000309.1 coordinate 7,149, forward strand.
TACTTTAAAACCGGTTCCCACCATTTTTTTCAGCATGACTTTTGATGAAAAACGGACTTTTTGGTTTTTCATGTTATGGATCAGTTGGGCTTAGATAAAAGCTTTTTGAAACCCTTTACCCCGCTTGGATTTGGTTAATACTTGGTTTATTGGATGCGCACCATTGGATAGTACGTCACCATACTTTAAAACCGGTTCCCACCATTTTTTTCAGCATGACTTTTGATGAAAAACGGACTTTTTGGTTTTTCATGTTATGGATCAGTTGGGCTTAGATAAAAGCTTTTTGAAACCCTTTACCCCGCTTGGATTTGGTTAATACTTGGTTTATTGGATGCGCACCATTGGATAGTACGTCACCATACTTTAAAACCGGTTCCCACCATTTTTTTCAGCATGACTTTTGATGAAAAACGGACTTTTTGGTTTTTCATGTTATGGATCAGTTGGGCTTAGATAAAAGCTTTTTGAAACCCTTTACCCCGCTTGGATTTGGTTAATACTTGGTTTATTGGATGCGCACCATTGGATAGTACGTCACCATACTTTAAAACCGGTTCCCACCATTTTTTTCAGCATGACTTTTGATGAAAAACGGACTTTTTGGTTTTTCATGTTATGGATCAGTTGGGCTTAGATAAAAGCTTTTTGAAACCCTTTACCCCGCTTGGATTTGGTTAATACTTGGTTTATTGGATGCGCACCATTGGATAGTACGTCACCATACTTTAAAACCGGTTCCCACCATTTTTTTCAGCATGACTTTTGATGAAAAACGGACTTTTTGGTTTTTCATGTTATGGATCAGTTGGGCTTAGATAAAAGCTTTTTGAAACCCTTTACCCCGCTTGGATTTGGTTAATACTTGGTTTATTGGATGCGCACCATTGGATAGTACGTCACCATACTTTAAAACCGGTTCCCACCATTTTTTTCAGCATGACTTTTGATGAAAAACGGACTTTTTGGTTTTTCATGTTATGGATCAGTTGGGCTTAGATAAAAGCTTTTTGAAACCCTTTACCCCGCTTGGATTTGGTTAATACTTGGTTTATTGGATGCGCACCATTGGATAGTACGTCACCATACTTTAAAACCGGTTCCCACCATTTTTTTCAGCATGACTTTTGATGAAAAACGGACTTTTTGGTTTTTCATGTTATGGATCAGTTGGGCTTAGATAAAAGCTTTTTGAAACCCTTTACCCCGCTTGGATTTGGTTAATACTTGGTTTATTGGATGCGCACCATTGGATAGTACGTCACCATACTTTAAAACCGGTTCCCACCATTTTTTTCAGCATGACTTTTGATGAAAAACGGACTTTTTGGTTTTTCATGTTATGGATCAGTTGGGCTTAGATAAAAGCTTTTTGAAACCCTTTACCCCGCTTGGATTTGGTTAATACTTGGTTTATTGGATGCGCACCATTGGATAGTACGTCACCATACTTTAAAACCGGTTCCCACCATTTTTTTCAGCATGACTTTTGATGAAAAACGGACTTTTTGGTTTTTCATGTTATGGATCAGTTGGGCTTAGATAAAAGCTTTTTGAAACCCTTTACCCCGCTTGGATTTGGTTAATACTTGGTTTATTGGATGCGCACCATTGGATAGTACGTCACCATACTTTAAAACCGGTTCCCACCATTTTTTTCAGCATGACTTTTGATGAAAAACGGACTTTTTGGTTTTTCATGTTATGGATCAGTTGGGCTTAGATAAAAGCTTTTTGAAACCCTTTACCCCGCTTGGATTTGGTTAATACTTGGTTTATTGGATGCGCACCATTGGATAGTACGTCACCATACTTTAAAACCGGTTCCCACCATTTTTTTCAGCATGACTTTTGATGAAAAACGGACTTTTTGGTTTTTCATGTTATGGATCAGTTGGGCTTAGATAAAAGCTTTTTGAAACCCTTTACCCCGCTTGGATTTGGTTAATACTTGGTTTATTGGATGCGCACCATTGGATAGTACGTCACCATACTTTAAAACCGGTTCCCACCATTTTTTTCAGCATGACTTTTGATGAAAAACGGACTTTTTGGTTTTTCATGTTATGGATCAGTTGGGCTTAGATAAAAGCTTTTTGAAACCCTTTACCCCGCTTGGATTTGGTTAATACTTGGTTTATTGGATGCGCACCATTGGATAGTACGTCACCATACTTTAAAACCGGTTCCCACCATTTTTTTCAGCATGACTTTTGATGAAAAACGGACTTTTTGGTTTTTCATGTTATGGATCAGTTGGGCTTAGATAAAAGCTTTTTGAAACCCTTTACCCCGCTTGGATTTGGTTAATACTTGGTTTATTGGATGCGCACCATTGGATAGTACGTCACCATACTTTAAAACCGGTTCCCACCATTTTTTTCAGCATGACTTTTGATGAAAAACGGACTTTTTGGTTTTTCATGTTATGGATCAGTTGGGCTTAGATAAAAGCTTTTTGAAACCCTTTACCCCGCTTGGATTTGGTTAATACTTGGTTTATTGGATGCGCACCATTGGATAGTACGTCACCATACTTTAAAACCGGTTCCCACCATTTTTTTCAGCATGACTTTTGATGAAAAACGGACTTTTTGGTTTTTCATGTTATGGATCAGTTGGGCTTAGATAAAAGCTTTTTGAAACCCTTTACCCCGCTTGGATTTGGTTAATACTTGGTTTATTGGATGCGCACCATTGGATAGTACGTCACCATACTTTAAAACCGGTTCCCACCATTTTTTTCAGCATGACTTTTGATGAAAAACGGACTTTTTGGTTTTTCATGTTATGGATCAGTTGGGCTTAGATAAAAGCTTTTTGAAACCCTTTACCCCGCTTGGATTTGGTTAATACTTGGTTTATTGGATGCGCACCATTGGATAGTACGTCACCATACTTTAAAACCGGTTCCCACCATTTTTTTCAGCATGACTTTTGATGAAAAACGGACTTTTTGGTTTTTCATGTTATGGATCAGTTGGGCTTAGATAAAAGCTTTTTGAAACCCTTTACCCCGCTTGGATTTGGTTAATACTTGGTTTATTGGATGCGCACCATTGGATAGTACGTCACCATACTTTAAAACCGGTTCCCACCATTTTTTTCAGCATGACTTTTGATGAAAAACGGACTTTTTGGTTTTTCATGTTATGGATCAGTTGGGCTTAGATAAAAGCTTTTTGAAACCCTTTACCCCGCTTGGATTTGGTTAATACTTGGTTTATTGGATGCGCACCATTGGATAGTACGTCACCATACTTTAAAACCGGTTCCCACCATTTTTTTCAGCATGACTTTTGATGAAAAACGGACTTTTTGGTTTTTCATGTTATGGATCAGTTGGGCTTAGATAAAAGCTTTTTGAAACCCTTTACCCCGCTTGGATTTGGTTAATACTTGGTTTATTGGATGCGCACCATTGGATAGTACGTCACCATACTTTAAAACCGGTTCCCACCATTTTTTTCAGCATGACTTTTGATGAAAAACGGACTTTTTGGTTTTTCATGTTATGGATCAGTTGGGCTTAGATAAAAGCTTTTTGAAACCCTTTACCCCGCTTGGATTTGGTTAATACTTGGTTTATTGGATGCGCACCATTGGATAGTACGTCACCATACTTTAAAACCGGTTCCCACCATTTTTTTCAGCATGACTTTTGATGAAAAACGGACTTTTTGGTTTTTCATGTTATGGATCAGTTGGGCTTAGATAAAAGCTTTTTGAAACCCTTTACCCCGCTTGGATTTGGTTAATACTTGGTTTATTGGATGCGCACCATTGGATAGTACGTCACCATACTTTAAAACCGGTTCCCACCATTTTTTTCAGCATGACTTTTGATGAAAAACGGACTTTTTGGTTTTTCATGTTATGGATCAGTTGGGCTTAGATAAAAGCTTTTTGAAACCCTTTACCCCGCTTGGATTTGGTTAATACTTGGTTTATTGGATGCGCACCATTGGATAGTACGTCACCATACTTTAAAACCGGTTCCCACCATTTTTTTCAGCATGACTTTTGATGAAAAACGGACTTTTTGGTTTTTCATGTTATGGATCAGTTGGGCTTAGATAAAAGCTTTTTGAAACCCTTTACCCCGCTTGGATTTGGTTAATACTTGGTTTATTGGATGCGCACCATTGGATAGTACGTCACCATACTTTAAAACCGGTTCCCACCATTTTTTTCAGCATGACTTTTGATGAAAAACGGACTTTTTGGTTTTTCATGTTATGGATCAGTTGGGCTTAGATAAAAGCTTTTTGAAACCCTTTACCCCGCTTGGATTTGGTTAATACTTGGTTTATTGGATGCGCACCATTGGATAGTACGTCACCATACTTTAAAACCGGTTCCCACCATTTTTTTCAGCATGACTTTTGATGAAAAACGGACTTTTTGGTTTTTCATGTTATGGATCAGTTGGGCTTAGATAAAAGCTTTTTGAAACCCTTTACCCCGCTTGGATTTGGTTAATACTTGGTTTATTGGATGCGCACCATTGGATAGTACGTCACCATACTTTAAAACCGGTTCCCACCATTTTTTTCAGCATGACTTTTGATGAAAAACGGACTTTTTGGTTTTTCATGTTATGGATCAGTTGGGCTTAGATAAAAGCTTTTTGAAACCCTTTACCCCGCTTGGATTTGGTTAATACTTGGTTTATTGGATGCGCACCATTGGATAGTACGTCACCATACTTTAAAACCGGTTCCCACCATTTTTTTCAGCATGACTTTTGATGAAAAACGGACTTTTTGGTTTTTCATGTTATGGATCAGTTGGGCTTAGATAAAAGCTTTTTGAAACCCTTTACCCCGCTTGGATTTGGTTAATACTTGGTTTATTGGATGCGCACCATTGGATAGTACGTCACCATACTTTAAAACCGGTTCCCACCATTTTTTTCAGCATGACTTTTGATGAAAAACGGACTTTTTGGTTTTTCATGTTATGGATCAGTTGGGCTTAGATAAAAGCTTTTTGAAACCCTTTACCCCGCTTGGATTTGGTTAATACTTGGTTTATTGGATGCGCACCATTGGATAGTACGTCACCATACTTTAAAACCGGTTCCCACCATTTTTTTCAGCATGACTTTTGATGAAAAACGGACTTTTTGGTTTTTCATGTTATGGATCAGTTGGGCTTAGATAAAAGCTTTTTGAAACCCTTTACCCCGCTTGGATTTGGTTAATACTTGGTTTATTGGATGCGCACCATTGGATAGTACGTCACCATACTTTAAAACCGGTTCCCACCATTTTTTTCAGCATGACTTTTGATGAAAAACGGACTTTTTGGTTTTTCATGTTATGGATCAGTTGGGCTTAGATAAAAGCTTTTTGAAACCCTTTACCCCGCTTGGATTTGGTTAATACTTGGTTTATTGGATGCGCACCATTGGATAGTACGTCACCATACTTTAAAACCGGTTCCCACCATTTTTTTCAGCATGACTTTTGATGAAAAACGGACTTTTTGGTTTTTCATGTTATGGATCAGTTGGGCTTAGATAAAAGCTTTTTGAAACCCTTTACCCCGCTTGGATTTGGTTAATACTTGGTTTATTGGATGCGCACCATTGGATAGTACGTCACCATACTTTAAAACCGGTTCCCACCATTTTTTTCAGCATGACTTTTGATGAAAAACGGACTTTTTGGTTTTTCATGTTATGGATCAGTTGGGCTTAGATAAAAGCTTTTTGAAACCCTTTACCCCGCTTGGATTTGGTTAATACTTGGTTTATTGGATGCGCACCATTGGATAGTACGTCACCATACTTTAAAACCGGTTCCCACCATTTTTTTCAGCATGACTTTTGATGAAAAACGGACTTTTTGGTTTTTCATGTTATGGATCAGTTGGGCTTAGATAAAAGCTTTTTGAAACCCTTTACCCCGCTTGGATTTGGTTAATACTTGGTTTATTGGATGCGCACCATTGGATAGTACGTCACCATACTTTAAAACCGGTTCCCACCATTTTTTTCAGCATGACTTTTGATGAAAAACGGACTTTTTGGTTTTTCATGTTATGGATCAGTTGGGCTTAGATAAAAGCTTTTTGAAACCCTTTACCCCGCTTGGATTTGGTTAATACTTGGTTTATTGGATGCGCACCATTGGATAGTACGTCACCATACTTTAAAACCGGTTCCCACCATTTTTTTCAGCATGACTTTTGATGAAAAACGGACTTTTTGGTTTTTCATGTTATGGATCAGTTGGGCTTAGATAAAAGCTTTTTGAAACCCTTTACCCCGCTTGGATTTGGTTAATACTTGGTTTATTGGATGCGCACCATTGGATAGTACGTCACCATACTTTAAAACCGGTTCCCACCATTTTTTTCAGCATGACTTTTGATGAAAAACGGACTTTTTGGTTTTTCATGTTATGGATCAGTTGGGCTTAGATAAAAGCTTTTTGAAACCCTTTACCCCGCTTGGATTTGGTTAATACTTGGTTTATTGGATGCGCACCATTGGATAGTACGTCACCATACTTTAAAACCGGTTCCCACCATTTTTTTCAGCATGACTTTTGATGAAAAACGGACTTTTTGGTTTTTCATGTTATGGATCAGTTGGGCTTAGATAAAAGCTTTTTGAAACCCTTTACCCCGCTTGGATTTGGTTAATACTTGGTTTATTGGATGCGCACCATTGGATAGTACGTCACCATACTTTAAAACCGGTTCCCACCATTTTTTTCAGCATGACTTTTGATGAAAAACGGACTTTTTGGTTTTTCATGTTATGGATCAGTTGGGCTTAGATAAAAGCTTTTTGAAACCCTTTACCCCGCTTGGATTTGGTTAATACTTGGTTTATTGGATGCGCACCATTGGATAGTACGTCACCATACTTTAAAACCGGTTCCCACCATTTTTTTCAGCATGACTTTTGATGAAAAACGGACTTTTTGGTTTTTCATGTTATGGATCAGTTGGGCTTAGATAAAAGCTTTTTGAAACCCTTTACCCCGCTTGGATTTGGTTAATACTTGGTTTATTGGATGCGCACCATTGGATAGTACGTCACCATACTTTAAAACCGGTTCCCACCATTTTTTTCAGCATGACTTTTGATGAAAAACGGACTTTTTGGTTTTTCATGTTATGGATCAGTTGGGCTTAGATAAAAGCTTTTTGAAACCCTTTACCCCGCTTGGATTTGGTTAATACTTGGTTTATTGGATGCGCACCATTGGATAGTACGTCACCATACTTTAAAACCGGTTCCCACCATTTTTTTCAGCATGACTTTTGATGAAAAACGGACTTTTTGGTTTTTCATGTTATGGATCAGTTGGGCTTAGATAAAAGCTTTTTGAAACCCTTTACCCCGCTTGGATTTGGTTAATACTTGGTTTATTGGATGCGCACCATTGGATAGTACGTCACCATACTTTAAAACCGGTTCCCACCATTTTTTTCAGCATGACTTTTGATGAAAAACGGACTTTTTGGTTTTTCATGTTATGGATCAGTTGGGCTTAGATAAAAGCTTTTTGAAACCCTTTACCCCGCTTGGATTTGGTTAATACTTGGTTTATTGGATGCGCACCATTGGATAGTACGTCACCATACTTTAAAACCGGTTCCCACCATTTTTTTCAGCATGACTTTTGATGAAAAACGGACTTTTTGGTTTTTCATGTTATGGATCAGTTGGGCTTAGATAAAAGCTTTTTGAAACCCTTTACCCCGCTTGGATTTGGTTAATACTTGGTTTATTGGATGCGCACCATTGGATAGTACGTCACCATACTTTAAAACCGGTTCCCACCATTTTTTTCAGCATGACTTTTGATGAAAAACGGACTTTTTGGTTTTTCATGTTATGGATCAGTTGGGCTTAGATAAAAGCTTTTTGAAACCCTTTACCCCGCTTGGATTTGGTTAATACTTGGTTTATTGGATGCGCACCATTGGATAGTACGTCACCATACTTTAAAACCGGTTCCCACCATTTTTTTCAGCATGACTTTTGATGAAAAACGGACTTTTTGGTTTTTCATGTTATGGATCAGTTGGGCTTAGATAAAAGCTTTTTGAAACCCTTTACCCCGCTTGGATTTGGTTAATACTTGGTTTATTGGATGCGCACCATTGGATAGTACGTCACCATACTTTAAAACCGGTTCCCACCATTTTTTTCAGCATGACTTTTGATGAAAAACGGACTTTTTGGTTTTTCATGTTATGGATCAGTTGGGCTTAGATAAAAGCTTTTTGAAACCCTTTACCCCGCTTGGATTTGGTTAATACTTGGTTTATTGGATGCGCACCATTGGATAGTACGTCACCATACTTTAAAACCGGTTCCCACCATTTTTTTCAGCATGACTTTTGATGAAAAACGGACTTTTTGGTTTTTCATGTTATGGATCAGTTGGGCTTAGATAAAAGCTTTTTGAAACCCTTTACCCCGCTTGGATTTGGTTAATACTTGGTTTATTGGATGCGCACCATTGGATAGTACGTCACCATACTTTAAAACCGGTTCCCACCATTTTTTTCAGCATGACTTTTGATGAAAAACGGACTTTTTGGTTTTTCATGTTATGGATCAGTTGGGCTTAGATAAAAGCTTTTTGAAACCCTTTACCCCGCTTGGATTTGGTTAATACTTGGTTTATTGGATGCGCACCATTGGATAGTACGTCACCATACTTTAAAACCGGTTCCCACCATTTTTTTCAGCATGACTTTTGATGAAAAACGGACTTTTTGGTTTTTCATGTTATGGATCAGTTGGGCTTAGATAAAAGCTTTTTGAAACCCTTTACCCCGCTTGGATTTGGTTAATACTTGGTTTATTGGATGCGCACCATTGGATAGTACGTCACCATACTTTAAAACCGGTTCCCACCATTTTTTTCAGCATGACTTTTGATGAAAAACGGACTTTTTGGTTTTTCATGTTATGGATCAGTTGGGCTTAGATAAAAGCTTTTTGAAACCCTTTACCCCGCTTGGATTTGGTTAATACTTGGTTTATTGGATGCGCACCATTGGATAGTACGTCACCATACTTTAAAACCGGTTCCCACCATTTTTTTCAGCATGACTTTTGATGAAAAACGGACTTTTTGGTTTTTCATGTTATGGATCAGTTGGGCTTAGATAAAAGCTTTTTGAAACCCTTTACCCCGCTTGGATTTGGTTAATACTTGGTTTATTGGATGCGCACCATTGGATAGTACGTCACCATACTTTAAAACCGGTTCCCACCATTTTTTTCAGCATGACTTTTGATGAAAAACGGACTTTTTGGTTTTTCATGTTATGGATCAGTTGGGCTTAGATAAAAGCTTTTTGAAACCCTTTACCCCGCTTGGATTTGGTTAATACTTGGTTTATTGGATGCGCACCATTGGATAGTACGTCACCATACTTTAAAACCGGTTCCCACCATTTTTTTCAGCATGACTTTTGATGAAAAACGGACTTTTTGGTTTTTCATGTTATGGATCAGTTGGGCTTAGATAAAAGCTTTTTGAAACCCTTTACCCCGCTTGGATTTGGTTAATACTTGGTTTATTGGATGCGCACCATTGGATAGTACGTCACCATACTTTAAAACCGGTTCCCACCATTTTTTTCAGCATGACTTTTGATGAAAAACGGACTTTTTGGTTTTTCATGTTATGGATCAGTTGGGCTTAGATAAAAGCTTTTTGAAACCCTTTACCCCGCTTGGATTTGGTTAATACTTGGTTTATTGGATGCGCACCATTGGATAGTACGTCACCATACTTTAAAACCGGTTCCCACCATTTTTTTCAGCATGACTTTTGATGAAAAACGGACTTTTTGGTTTTTCATGTTATGGATCAGTTGGGCTTAGATAAAAGCTTTTTGAAACCCTTTACCCCGCTTGGATTTGGTTAATACTTGGTTTATTGGATGCGCACCATTGGATAGTACGTCACCATACTTTAAAACCGGTTCCCACCATTTTTTTCAGCATGACTTTTGATGAAAAACGGACTTTTTGGTTTTTCATGTTATGGATCAGTTGGGCTTAGATAAAAGCTTTTTGAAACCCTTTACCCCGCTTGGATTTGGTTAATACTTGGTTTATTGGATGCGCACCATTGGATAGTACGTCACCATACTTTAAAACCGGTTCCCACCATTTTTTTCAGCATGACTTTTGATGAAAAACGGACTTTTTGGTTTTTCATGTTATGGATCAGTTGGGCTTAGATAAAAGCTTTTTGAAACCCTTTACCCCGCTTGGATTTGGTTAATACTTGGTTTATTGGATGCGCACCATTGGATAGTACGTCACCATACTTTAAAACCGGTTCCCACCATTTTTTTCAGCATGACTTTTGATGAAAAACGGACTTTTTGGTTTTTCATGTTATGGATCAGTTGGGCTTAGATAAAAGCTTTTTGAAACCCTTTACCCCGCTTGGATTTGGTTAATACTTGGTTTATTGGATGCGCACCATTGGATAGTACGTCACCATACTTTAAAACCGGTTCCCACCATTTTTTTCAGCATGACTTTTGATGAAAAACGGACTTTTTGGTTTTTCATGTTATGGATCAGTTGGGCTTAGATAAAAGCTTTTTGAAACCCTTTACCCCGCTTGGATTTGGTTAATACTTGGTTTATTGGATGCGCACCATTGGATAGTACGTCACCATACTTTAAAACCGGTTCCCACCATTTTTTTCAGCATGACTTTTGATGAAAAACGGACTTTTTGGTTTTTCATGTTATGGATCAGTTGGGCTTAGATAAAAGCTTTTTGAAACCCTTTACCCCGCTTGGATTTGGTTAATACTTGGTTTATTGGATGCGCACCATTGGATAGTACGTCACCATACTTTAAAACCGGTTCCCACCATTTTTTTCAGCATGACTTTTGATGAAAAACGGATTTTGGTTTTTCATGTTATGGATCAGTTGGGCTTAGATAAAAGCTTTTTGAAACCCTTTACCCCGCTTGGATTTGGTTAATACTTGGTTTATTGGATGCGCACCATTGGATAGTACGTCACCATACTTTAAAACCGGTTCCCACCATTTTTTTCAGCATGACTTTTGATGAAAAACGGACTTTTTGGTTTTTCATGTTATGGATCAGTTGGGCTTAGATAAAAGCTTTTTGAAACCCTTTACCCCGCTTGGATTTGGTTAATACTTGGTTTATTGGATGCGCACCATTGGATAGTACGTCACCATACTTTAAAACCGGTTCCCACCATTTTTTTCAGCATGACTTTTGATGAAAAACGGACTTTTTGGTTTTTCATGTTATGGATCAGTTGGGCTTAGATAAAAGCTTTTTGAAACCCTTTACCCCGCTTGGATTTGGTTAATACTTGGTTTATTGGATGCGCACCATTGGATAGTACGTCACCATACTTTAAAACCGGTTCCCACCATTTTTTTCAGCATGACTTTTGATGAAAAACGGACTTTTTGGTTTTTCATGTTATGGATCAGTTGGGCTTAGATAAAAGCTTTTTGAAACCCTTTACCCCGCTTGGATTTGGTTAATACTTGGTTTATTGGATGCGCACCATTGGATAGTACGTCACCATACTTTAAAACCGGTTCCCACCATTTTTTTCAGCTGACTTTTGATGAAAACGGACTTTTTGGTTTTCATGTTATGGATCAGTTGGGCTTAGATAAAAGCTTTTGAAACCCTTTACCCCGCTTGGATTTGGGTTAATACTTGGTTTATTGATGCGCACCATTGTATAGTACGTCACCATACTTTAAAAACCGGTTCCCACCATTTTTTCCAGCATGACTTTTGATGAAAAACGGATTTTGGTTTTTCATGTTATGGATCAGTTGGGCTTAGATAAAAGCTTTTTTGAAACCCTTTACCCGCGCTTGGGACTTTGGTTAATACTTGGTTTATTGGATGCGCACCATTGGATAGTACGTCACCATACTTTTAAAACCGGTTCCCACCATTTTTTTCAGACATGACTTTTGATGAAAAACGGACTTTTTGGTTTTTCATGTTATGGATCAGTTGGGCCTTAGATAAAAGCTTTTTGAAAACCCTTTACCCCGCTTGGATTTGGTTAATACTTGGTTTATTGGATGCGCGCCATTGGATAGTAACGTCACCATACTTTAAAACGGTTCCCACCATTTTTTTCAGCATGACTTTTGATGAAAAACGACTTTTTGGGTTTTTCATGTTATGGATCAGTTGGGCTTAGATAAAAGCTTTTTGAAACCCTTTACCCCGCTTGGATTTGGTTAATACTTGGTTTATTGGATGCGCACCATTGGATAGTACGTCACCATACTTTAAAACCGGTTCCCACCTTTTTTTTCAGCATGACTTTGATGAAAAACGGACTTTTTGGTTTTTCATGTTATGGATCAGTTGGGCTTAGATAAAAGCTTTTTGAAACCCTTTACCCCGCTTGGATTTGGTTAATACTTGGTTTATTGGATGCGCACCATTGGATAGTACGTCACCATACTTTAAAACCGGTTCCCACCATTTTTTTCAGCATGACTTTTGATGAAAAACGGACTTTTTGGTTTTTCATGTTATGGAACAGTTGGGCTTAGATAAAAGCTTTTTGAAACCCTTTACCCCGCTTGGATTTGGTTAATACTTGGTTTATTGGATGCGCACCATTGGATAGTACGTCACCATACTTTAAAACCGGTTCCCACCATTTTTTTCAGCATGACTTTTGATGAAAAACGGACTTTTTGGTTTTTCATGTTATGGATCAGTTGGGCTTAGATAAAAGCTTTTTGAAACCCTTTACCCCGCTTGGATTTGGTTAATACTTGGTTTATTGGATGCGCACCATTGGATAGTACGTCACCATACTTTAAAACCGGTTCCCACCATTTTTTTCAGCATGACTTTTGATGAAAAACGGACTTTTTGGTTTTTCATGTTATGGATCAGTTGGGCTTAGATAAAAGCTTTTTGAAACCCTTTACCCCGCTTGGATTTGGTTAATACTTGGTTTATTGGATGCGCACCATTGGATAGTACGTCACCATACTTTAAAACCGGTTCCCACCATTTTTTTCAGCATGACTTTTGATGAAAAACGGACTTTTTGGTTTTTCATGTTATGGATCAGTTGGGCTTAGATAAAAGCTTTTTGAAACCCTTTACCCCGCTTGGATTTGGTTAATACTTGGTTTATTGGATGCGCACCATTGGATAGTACGTCACCATACTTTAAAACCGGTTCCCACCATTTTTTTCAGCATGACTTTTGATGAAAAACGGACTTTTTGGTTTTTCATGTTATGGATCAGTTGGGCTTAGATAAAAGCTTTTTGAAACCCTTTACCCCGCTTGGATTTGGTTAATACTTGGTTTATTGGATGCGCACCATTGGATAGTACGTCACCATACTTTAAAACCGGTTCCCACCATTTTTTTCAGCATGACTTTTGATGAAAAACGGACTTTTTGGTTTTTCATGTTATGGATCAGTTGGGCTTAGATAAAAGCTTTTTGAAACCCTTTACCCCGCTTGGATTTGGTTAATACTTGGTTTATTGGATGCGCACCATTGGATAGTACGTCACCATACTTTAAAACCGGTTCCCACCATTTTTTTCAGCATGACTTTTGATGAAAAACGGACTTTTTGGTTTTTCATGTTATGGATCAGTTGGGCTTAGATAAAAGCTTTTTGAAACCCTTTACCCCGCTTGGATTTGGTTAATACTTGGTTTATTGGATGCGCACCATTGGATAGTACGTCACCATACTTTAAAACCGGTTCCCACCATTTTTTTCAGCATGACTTTTGATGAAAAACGGACTTTTTGGTTTTTCATGTTATGGATCAGTTGGGCTTAGATAAAAGCTTTTTGAAACCCTTTACCCCGCTTGGATTTGGTTAATACTTGGTTTATTGGATGCGCACCATTGGATAGTACGTCACCATACTTTAAAACCGGTTCCCACCATTTTTTTCAGCATGACTTTTGATGAAAAACGGACTTTTTGGTTTTTCATGTTATGGATCAGTTGGGCTTAGATAAAAGCTTTTTGAAACCCTTTACCCCGCTTGGATTTGGTTAATACTTGGTTTATTGGATGCGCACCATTGGATAGTACGTCACCATACTTTAAAACCGGTTCCCACCATTTTTTTCAGCATGACTTTTGATGAAAAACGGACTTTTTGGTTTTTCATGTTATGGATCAGTTGGGCTTAGATAAAAGCTTTTTGAAACCCTTTACCCCGCTTGGATTTGGTTAATACTTGGTTTATTGGATGCGCACCATTGGATAGTACGTCACCATACTTTAAAACCGGTTCCCACCATTTTTTTCAGCATGACTTTTGATGAAAAACGGACTTTTTGGTTTTTCATGTTATGGATCAGTTGGGCTTAGATAAAAGCTTTTTGAAACCCTTTACCCCGCTTGGATTTGGTTAATACTTGGTTTATTGGATGCGCACCATTGGATAGTACGTCACCATACTTTAAAACCGGTTCCCACCATTTTTTTCAGCATGACTTTTGATGAAAAACGGACTTTTTGGTTTTTCATGTTATGGATCAGTTGGGCTTAGATAAAAGCTTTTTGAAACCCTTTACCCCGCTTGGATTTGGTTAATACTTGGTTTATTGGATGCGCACCATTGGATAGTACGTCACCATACTTTAAAACCGGTTCCCACCATTTTTTTCAGCATGACTTTTGATGAAAAACGGACTTTTTGGTTTTTCATGTTATGGATCAGTTGGGCTTAGATAAAAGCTTTTTGAAACCCTTTACCCCGCTTGGATTTGGTTAATACTTGGTTTATTGGATGCGCACCATTGGATAGTACGTCACCATACTTTAAAACCGGTTCCCACCATTTTTTTCAGCATGACTTTTGATGAAAAACGGACTTTTTGGTTTTTCATGTTATGGATCAGTTGGGCTTAGATAAAAGCTTTTTGAAACCCTTTACCCCGCTTGGATTTGGTTAATACTTGGTTTATTGGATGCGCACCATTGGATAGTACGTCACCATACTTTAAAACCGGTTCCCACCATTTTTTTCAGCATGACTTTTGATGAAAAACGGACTTTTTGGTTTTTCATGTTATGGATCAGTTGGGCTTAGATAAAAGCTTTTTGAAACCCTTTACCCCGCTTGGATTTGGTTAATACTTGGTTTATTGGATGCGCACCATTGGATAGTACGTCACCATACTTTAAAACCGGTTCCCACCATTTTTTTCAGCATGACTTTTGATGAAAAACGGACTTTTTGGTTTTTCATGTTATGGATCAGTTGGGCTTAGATAAAAGCTTTTTGAAACCCTTTACCCCGCTTGGATTTGGTTAATACTTGGTTTATTGGATGCGCACCATTGGATAGTACGTCACCATACTTTAAAACCGGTTCCCACCATTTTTTTCAGCATGACTTTTGATGAAAAACGGACTTTTTGGTTTTTCATGTTATGGATCAGTTGGGCTTAGATAAAAGCTTTTTGAAACCCTTTACCCCGCTTGGATTTGGTTAATACTTGGTTTATTGGATGCGCACCATTGGATAGTACGTCACCATACTTTAAAACCGGTTCCCACCATTTTTTTCAGCATGACTTTTGATGAAAAACGGACTTTTTGGTTTTTCATGTTATGGATCAGTTGGGCTTAGATAAAAGCTTTTTGAAACCCTTTACCCCGCTTGGATTTGGTTAATACTTGGTTTATTGGATGCGCACCATTGGATAGTACGTCACCATACTTTAAAACCGGTTCCCACCATTTTTTTCAGCATGACTTTTGATGAAAAACGGACTTTTTGGTTTTTCATGTTATGGATCAGTTGGGCTTAGATAAAAGCTTTTTGAAACCCTTTACCCCGCTTGGATTTGGTTAATACTTGGTTTATTGGATGCGCACCATTGGATAGTACGTCACCATACTTTAAAACCGGTTCCCACCATTTTTTTCAGCATGACTTTTGATGAAAAACGGACTTTTTGGTTTTTCATGTTATGGATCAGTTGGGCTTAGATAAAAGCTTTTTGAAACCCTTTACCCCGCTTGGATTTGGTTAATACTTGGTTTATTGGATGCGCACCATTGGATAGTACGTCACCATACTTTAAAACCGGTTCCCACCATTTTTTTCAGCATGACTTTTGATGAAAAACGGACTTTTTGGTTTTTCATGTTATGGATCAGTTGGGCTTAGATAAAAGCTTTTTGAAACCCTTTACCCCGCTTGGATTTGGTTAATACTTGGTTTATTGGATGCGCACCATTGGATAGTACGTCACCATACTTTAAAACCGGTTCCCACCATTTTTTTCAGCATGACTTTTGATGAAAAACGGACTTTTTGGTTTTTCATGTTATGGATCAGTTGGGCTTAGATAAAAGCTTTTTGAAACCCTTTACCCCGCTTGGATTTGGTTAATACTTGGTTTATTGGATGCGCACCATTGGATAGTACGTCACCATACTTTAAAACCGGTTCCCACCATTTTTTTCAGCATGACTTTTGATGAAAAACGGACTTTTTGGTTTTTCATGTTATGGATCAGTTGGGCTTAGATAAAAGCTTTTTGAAACCCTTTACCCCGCTTGGATTTGGTTAATACTTGGTTTATTGGATGCGCACCATTGGATAGTACGTCACCATACTTTAAAACCGGTTCCCACCATTTTTTTCAGCATGACTTTTGATGAAAAACGGACTTTTTGGTTTTTCATGTTATGGATCAGTTGGGCTTAGATAAAAGCTTTTTGAAACCCTTTACCCCGCTTGGATTTGGTTAATACTTGGTTTATTGGATGCGCACCATTGGATAGTACGTCACCATACTTTAAAACCGGTTCCCACCATTTTTTTCAGCATGACTTTTGATGAAAAACGGACTTTTTGGTTTTTCATGTTATGGATCAGTTGGGCTTAGATAAAAGCTTTTTGAAACCCTTTACCCCGCTTGGATTTGGTTAATACTTGGTTTATTGGATGCGCACCATTGGATAGTACGTCACCATACTTTAAAACCGGTTCCCACCATTTTTTTCAGCATGACTTTTGATGAAAAACGGACTTTTTGGTTTTTCATGTTATGGATCAGTTGGGCTTAGATAAAAGCTTTTTGAAACCCTTTACCCCGCTTGGATTTGGTTAATACTTGGTTTATTGGATGCGCACCATTGGATAGTACGTCACCATACTTTAAAACCGGTTCCCACCATTTTTTTCAGCATGACTTTTGATGAAAAACGGACTTTTTGGTTTTTCATGTTATGGATCAGTTGGGCTTAGATAAAAGCTTTTTGAAACCCTTTACCCCGCTTGGATTTGGTTAATACTTGGTTTATTGGATGCGCACCATTGGATAGTACGTCACCATACTTTAAAACCGGTTCCCACCATTTTTTTCAGCATGACTTTTGATGAAAAACGGACTTTTTGGTTTTTCATGTTATGGATCAGTTGGGCTTAGATAAAAGCTTTTTGAAACCCTTTACCCCGCTTGGATTTGGTTAATACTTGGTTTATTGGATGCGCACCATTGGATAGTACGTCACCATACTTTAAAACCGGTTCCCACCATTTTTTTCAGCATGACTTTTGATGAAAAACGGACTTTTTGGTTTTTCATGTTATGGATCAGTTGGGCTTAGATAAAAGCTTTTTGAAACCCTTTACCCCGCTTGGATTTGGTTAATACTTGGTTTATTGGATGCGCACCATTGGATAGTACGTCACCATACTTTAAAACCGGTTCCCACCATTTTTTTCAGCATGACTTTTGATGAAAAACGGACTTTTTGGTTTTTCATGTTATGGATCAGTTGGGCTTAGATAAAAGCTTTTTGAAACCCTTTACCCCGCTTGGATTTGGTTAATACTTGGTTTATTGGATGCGCACCATTGGATAGTACGTCACCATACTTTAAAACCGGTTCCCACCATTTTTTTCAGCATGACTTTTGATGAAAAACGGACTTTTTGGTTTTTCATGTTATGGATCAGTTGGGCTTAGATAAAAGCTTTTTGAAACCCTTTACCCCGCTTGGATTTGGTTAATACTTGGTTTATTGGATGCGCACCATTGGATAGTACGTCACCATACTTTAAAACCGGTTCCCACCATTTTTTTCAGCATGACTTTTGATGAAAAACGGACTTTTTGGTTTTTCATGTTATGGATCAGTTGGGCTTAGATAAAAGCTTTTTGAAACCCTTTACCCCGCTTGGATTTGGTTAATACTTGGTTTATTGGATGCGCACCATTGGATAGTACGTCACCATACTTTAAAACCGGTTCCCACCATTTTTTTCAGCATGACTTTTGATGAAAAACGGACTTTTTGGTTTTTCATGTTATGGATCAGTTGGGCTTAGATAAAAGCTTTTTGAAACCCTTTACCCCGCTTGGATTTGGTTAATACTTGGTTTATTGGATGCGCACCATTGGATAGTACGTCACCATACTTTAAAACCGGTTCCCACCATTTTTTTCAGCATGACTTTTGATGAAAAACGGACTTTTTGGTTTTTCATGTTATGGATCAGTTGGGCTTAGATAAAAGCTTTTTGAAACCCTTTACCCCGCTTGGATTTGGTTAATACTTGGTTTATTGGATGCGCACCATTGGATAGTACGTCACCATACTTTAAAACCGGTTCCCACCATTTTTTTCAGCATGACTTTTGATGAAAAACGGACTTTTTGGTTTTTCATGTTATGGATCAGTTGGGCTTAGATAAAAGCTTTTTGAAACCCTTTACCCCGCTTGGATTTGGTTAATACTTGGTTTATTGGATGCGCACCATTGGATAGTACGTCACCATACTTTAAAACCGGTTCCCACCATTTTTTTCAGCATGACTTTTGATGAAAAACGGACTTTTTGGTTTTTCATGTTATGGATCAGTTGGGCTTAGATAAAAGCTTTTTGAAACCCTTTACCCCGCTTGGATTTGGTTAATACTTGGTTTATTGGATGCGCACCATTGGATAGTACGTCACCATACTTTAAAACCGGTTCCCACCATTTTTTTCAGCATGACTTTTGATGAAAAACGGACTTTTTGGTTTTTCATGTTATGGATCAGTTGGGCTTAGATAAAAGCTTTTTGAAACCCTTTACCCCGCTTGGATTTGGTTAATACTTGGTTTATTGGATGCGCACCATTGGATAGTACGTCACCATACTTTAAAACCGGTTCCCACCATTTTTTTCAGCATGACTTTTGATGAAAAACGGACTTTTTGGTTTTTCATGTTATGGATCAGTTGGGCTTAGATAAAAGCTTTTTGAAACCCTTTACCCCGCTTGGATTTGGTTAATACTTGGTTTATTGGATGCGCACCATTGGATAGTACGTCACCATACTTTAAAACCGGTTCCCACCATTTTTTTCAGCATGACTTTTGATGAAAAACGGACTTTTTGGTTTTTCATGTTATGGATCAGTTGGGCTTAGATAAAAGCTTTTTGAAACCCTTTACCCCGCTTGGATTTGGTTAATACTTGGTTTATTGGATGCGCACCATTGGATAGTACGTCACCATACTTTAAAACCGGTTCCCACCATTTTTTTCAGCATGACTTTTGATGAAAAACGGACTTTTTGGTTTTTCATGTTATGGATCAGTTGGGCTTAGATAAAAGCTTTTTGAAACCCTTTACCCCGCTTGGATTTGGTTAATACTTGGTTTATTGGATGCGCACCATTGGATAGTACGTCACCATACTTTAAAACCGGTTCCCACCATTTTTTTCAGCATGACTTTTGATGAAAAACGGACTTTTTGGTTTTTCATGTTATGGATCAGTTGGGCTTAGATAAAAGCTTTTTGAAACCCTTTACCCCGCTTGGATTTGGTTAATACTTGGTTTATTGGATGCGCACCATTGGATAGTACGTCACCATACTTTAAAACCGGTTCCCACCATTTTTTTCAGCATGACTTTTGATGAAAAACGGACTTTTTGGTTTTTCATGTTATGGATCAGTTGGGCTTAGATAAAAGCTTTTTGAAACCCTTTACCCCGCTTGGATTTGGTTAATACTTGGTTTATTGGATGCGCACCATTGGATAGTACGTCACCATACTTTAAAACCGGTTCCCACCATTTTTTTCAGCATGACTTTTGATGAAAAACGGACTTTTTGGTTTTTCATGTTATGGATCAGTTGGGCTTAGATAAAAGCTTTTTGAAACCCTTTACCCCGCTTGGATTTGGTTAATACTTGGTTTATTGGATGCGCACCATTGGATAGTACGTCACCATACTTTAAAACCGGTTCCCACCATTTTTTTCAGCATGACTTTTGATGAAAAACGGACTTTTTGGTTTTTCATGTTATGGATCAGTTGGGCTTAGATAAAAGCTTTTTGAAACCCTTTACCCCGCTTGGATTTGGTTAATACTTGGTTTATTGGATGCGCACCATTGGATAGTACGTCACCATACTTTAAAACCGGTTCCCACCATTTTTTTCAGCATGACTTTTGATGAAAAACGGACTTTTTGGTTTTTCATGTTATGGATCAGTTGGGCTTAGATAAAAGCTTTTTGAAACCCTTTACCCCGCTTGGATTTGGTTAATACTTGGTTTATTGGATGCGCACCATTGGATAGTACGTCACCATACTTTAAAACCGGTTCCCACCATTTTTTTCAGCATGACTTTTGATGAAAAACGGACTTTTTGGTTTTTCATGTTATGGATCAGTTGGGCTTAGATAAAAGCTTTTTGAAACCCTTTACCCCGCTTGGATTTGGTTAATACTTGGTTTATTGGATGCGCACCATTGGATAGTACGTCACCATACTTTAAAACCGGTTCCCACCATTTTTTTCAGCATGACTTTTGATGAAAAACGGACTTTTTGGTTTTTCATGTTATGGATCAGTTGGGCTTAGATAAAAGCTTTTTGAAACCCTTTACCCCGCTTGGATTTGGTTAATACTTGGTTTATTGGATGCGCACCATTGGATAGTACGTCACCATACTTTAAAACCGGTTCCCACCATTTTTTTCAGCATGACTTTTGATGAAAAACGGACTTTTTGGTTTTTCATGTTATGGATCAGTTGGGCTTAGATAAAAGCTTTTTGAAACCCTTTACCCCGCTTGGATTTGGTTAATACTTGGTTTATTGGATGCGCACCATTGGATAGTACGTCACCATACTTTAAAACCGGTTCCCACCATTTTTTTCAGCATGACTTTTGATGAAAAACGGACTTTTTGGTTTTTCATGTTATGGATCAGTTGGGCTTAGATAAAAGCTTTTTGAAACCCTTTACCCCGCTTGGATTTGGTTAATACTTGGTTTATTGGATGCGCACCATTGGATAGTACGTCACCATACTTTAAAACCGGTTCCCACCATTTTTTTCAGCATGACTTTTGATGAAAAACGGACTTTTTGGTTTTTCATGTTATGGATCAGTTGGGCTTAGATAAAAGCTTTTTGAAACCCTTTACCCCGCTTGGATTTGGTTAATACTTGGTTTATTGGATGCGCACCATTGGATAGTACGTCACCATACTTTAAAACCGGTTCCCACCATTTTTTTCAGCATGACTTTTGATGAAAAACGGACTTTTTGGTTTTTCATGTTATGGATCAGTTGGGCTTAGATAAAAGCTTTTTGAAACCCTTTACCCCGCTTGGATTTGGTTAATACTTGGTTTATTGGATGCGCACCATTGGATAGTACGTCACCATACTTTAAAACCGGTTCCCACCATTTTTTTCAGCATGACTTTTGATGAAAAACGGACTTTTTGGTTTTTCATGTTATGGATCAGTTGGGCTTAGATAAAAGCTTTTTGAAACCCTTTACCCCGCTTGGATTTGGTTAATACTTGGTTTATTGGATGCGCACCATTGGATAGTACGTCACCATACTTTAAAACCGGTTCCCACCATTTTTTTCAGCATGACTTTTGATGAAAAACGGACTTTTTGGTTTTTCATGTTATGGATCAGTTGGGCTTAGATAAAAGCTTTTTGAAACCCTTTACCCCGCTTGGATTTGGTTAATACTTGGTTTATTGGATGCGCACCATTGGATAGTACGTCACCATACTTTAAAACCGGTTCCCACCATTTTTTTCAGCATGACTTTTGATGAAAAACGGACTTTTTGGTTTTTCATGTTATGGATCAGTTGGGCTTAGATAAAAGCTTTTTGAAACCCTTTACCCCGCTTGGATTTGGTTAATACTTGGTTTATTGGATGCGCACCATTGGATAGTACGTCACCATACTTTAAAACCGGTTCCCACCATTTTTTTCAGCATGACTTTTGATGAAAAACGGACTTTTTGGTTTTTCATGTTATGGATCAGTTGGGCTTAGATAAAAGCTTTTTGAAACCCTTTACCCCGCTTGGATTTGGTTAATACTTGGTTTATTGGATGCGCACCATTGGATAGTACGTCACCATACTTTAAAACCGGTTCCCACCATTTTTTTCAGCATGACTTTTGATGAAAAACGGACTTTTTGGTTTTTCATGTTATGGATCAGTTGGGCTTAGATAAAAGCTTTTTGAAACCCTTTACCCCGCTTGGATTTGGTTAATACTTGGTTTATTGGATGCGCACCATTGGATAGTACGTCACCATACTTTAAAACCGGTTCCCACCATTTTTTTCAGCATGACTTTTGATGAAAAACGGACTTTTTGGTTTTTCATGTTATGGATCAGTTGGGCTTAGATAAAAGCTTTTTGAAACCCTTTACCCCGCTTGGATTTGGTTAATACTTGGTTTATTGGATGCGCACCATTGGATAGTACGTCACCATACTTTAAAACCGGTTCCCACCATTTTTTTCAGCATGACTTTTGATGAAAAACGGACTTTTTGGTTTTTCATGTTATGGATCAGTTGGGCTTAGATAAAAGCTTTTTGAAACCCTTTACCCCGCTTGGATTTGGTTAATACTTGGTTTATTGGATGCGCACCATTGGATAGTACGTCACCATACTTTAAAACCGGTTCCCACCATTTTTTTCAGCATGACTTTTGATGAAAAACGGACTTTTTGGTTTTTCATGTTATGGATCAGTTGGGCTTAGATAAAAGCTTTTTGAAACCCTTTACCCCGCTTGGATTTGGTTAATACTTGGTTTATTGGATGCGCACCATTGGATAGTACGTCACCATACTTTAAAACCGGTTCCCACCATTTTTTTCAGCATGACTTTTGATGAAAAACGGACTTTTTGGTTTTTCATGTTATGGATCAGTTGGGCTTAGATAAAAGCTTTTTGAAACCCTTTACCCCGCTTGGATTTGGTTAATACTTGGTTTATTGGATGCGCACCATTGGATAGTACGTCACCATACTTTAAAACCGGTTCCCACCATTTTTTTCAGCATGACTTTTGATGAAAAACGGACTTTTTGGTTTTTCATGTTATGGATCAGTTGGGCTTAGATAAAAGCTTTTTGAAACCCTTTACCCCGCTTGGATTTGGTTAATACTTGGTTTATTGGATGCGCACCATTGGATAGTACGTCACCATACTTTAAAACCGGTTCCCACCATTTTTTTCAGCATGACTTTTGATGAAAAACGGACTTTTTGGTTTTTCATGTTATGGATCAGTTGGGCTTAGATAAAAGCTTTTTGAAACCCTTTACCCCGCTTGGATTTGGTTAATACTTGGTTTATTGGATGCGCACCATTGGATAGTACGTCACCATACTTTAAAACCGGTTCCCACCATTTTTTTCAGCATGACTTTTGATGAAAAACGGACTTTTTGGTTTTTCATGTTATGGATCAGTTGGGCTTAGATAAAAGCTTTTTGAAACCCTTTACCCCGCTTGGATTTGGTTAATACTTGGTTTATTGGATGCGCACCATTGGATAGTACGTCACCATACTTTAAAACCGGTTCCCACCATTTTTTTCAGCATGACTTTTGATGAAAAACGGACTTTTTGGTTTTTCATGTTATGGATCAGTTGGGCTTAGATAAAAGCTTTTTGAAACCCTTTACCCCGCTTGGATTTGGTTAATACTTGGTTTATTGGATGCGCACCATTGGATAGTACGTCACCATACTTTAAAACCGGTTCCCACCATTTTTTTCAGCATGACTTTTGATGAAAAACGGACTTTTTGGTTTTTCATGTTATGGATCAGTTGGGCTTAGATAAAAGCTTTTTGAAACCCTTTACCCCGCTTGGATTTGGTTAATACTTGGTTTATTGGATGCGCACCATTGGATAGTACGTCACCATACTTTAAAACCGGTTCCCACCATTTTTTTCAGCATGACTTTTGATGAAAAACGGACTTTTTGGTTTTTCATGTTATGGATCAGTTGGGCTTAGATAAAAGCTTTTTGAAACCCTTTACCCCGCTTGGATTTGGTTAATACTTGGTTTATTGGATGCGCACCATTGGATAGTACGTCACCATACTTTAAAACCGGTTCCCACCATTTTTTTCAGCATGACTTTTGATGAAAAACGGACTTTTTGGTTTTTCATGTTATGGATCAGTTGGGCTTAGATAAAAGCTTTTTGAAACCCTTTACCCCGCTTGGATTTGGTTAATACTTGGTTTATTGGATGCGCACCATTGGATAGTACGTCACCATACTTTAAAACCGGTTCCCACCATTTTTTTCAGCATGACTTTTGATGAAAAACGGACTTTTTGGTTTTTCATGTTATGGATCAGTTGGGCTTAGATAAAAGCTTTTTGAAACCCTTTACCCCGCTTGGATTTGGTTAATACTTGGTTTATTGGATGCGCACCATTGGATAGTACGTCACCATACTTTAAAACCGGTTCCCACCATTTTTTTCAGCATGACTTTTGATGAAAAACGGACTTTTTGGTTTTTCATGTTATGGATCAGTTGGGCTTAGATAAAAGCTTTTTGAAACCCTTTACCCCGCTTGGATTTGGTTAATACTTGGTTTATTGGATGCGCACCATTGGATAGTACGTCACCATACTTTAAAACCGGTTCCCACCATTTTTTTCAGCATGACTTTTGATGAAAAACGGACTTTTTGGTTTTTCATGTTATGGATCAGTTGGGCTTAGATAAAAGCTTTTTGAAACCCTTTACCCCGCTTGGATTTGGTTAATACTTGGTTTATTGGATGCGCACCATTGGATAGTACGTCACCATACTTTAAAACCGGTTCCCACCATTTTTTTCAGCATGACTTTTGATGAAAAACGGACTTTTTGGTTTTTCATGTTATGGATCAGTTGGGCTTAGATAAAAGCTTTTTGAAACCCTTTACCCCGCTTGGATTTGGTTAATACTTGGTTTATTGGATGCGCACCATTGGATAGTACGTCACCATACTTTAAAACCGGTTCCCACCATTTTTTTCAGCATGACTTTTGATGAAAAACGGACTTTTTGGTTTTTCATGTTATGGATCAGTTGGGCTTAGATAAAAGCTTTTTGAAACCCTTTACCCCGCTTGGATTTGGTTAATACTTGGTTTATTGGATGCGCACCATTGGATAGTACGTCACCATACTTTAAAACCGGTTCCCACCATTTTTTTCAGCATGACTTTTGATGAAAAACGGACTTTTTGGTTTTTCATGTTATGGATCAGTTGGGCTTAGATAAAAGCTTTTTGAAACCCTTTACCCCGCTTGGATTTGGTTAATACTTGGTTTATTGGATGCGCACCATTGGATAGTACGTCACCATACTTTAAAACCGGTTCCCACCATTTTTTTCAGCATGACTTTTGATGAAAAACGGACTTTTTGGTTTTTCATGTTATGGATCAGTTGGGCTTAGATAAAAGCTTTTTGAAACCCTTTACCCCGCTTGGATTTGGTTAATACTTGGTTTATTGGATGCGCACCATTGGATAGTACGTCACCATACTTTAAAACCGGTTCCCACCATTTTTTTCAGCATGACTTTTGATGAAAAACGGACTTTTTGGTTTTTCATGTTATGGATCAGTTGGGCTTAGATAAAAGCTTTTTGAAACCCTTTACCCCGCTTGGATTTGGTTAATACTTGGTTTATTGGATGCGCACCATTGGATAGTACGTCACCATACTTTAAAACCGGTTCCCACCATTTTTTTCAGCATGACTTTTGATGAAAAACGGACTTTTTGGTTTTTCATGTTATGGATCAGTTGGGCTTAGATAAAAGCTTTTTGAAACCCTTTACCCCGCTTGGATTTGGTTAATACTTGGTTTATTGGATGCGCACCATTGGATAGTACGTCACCATACTTTAAAACCGGTTCCCACCATTTTTTTCAGCATGACTTTTGATGAAAAACGGACTTTTTGGTTTTTCATGTTATGGATCAGTTGGGCTTAGATAAAAGCTTTTTGAAACCCTTTACCCCGCTTGGATTTGGTTAATACTTGGTTTATTGGATGCGCACCATTGGATAGTACGTCACCATACTTTAAAACCGGTTCCCACCATTTTTTTCAGCATGACTTTTGATGAAAAACGGACTTTTTGGTTTTTCATGTTATGGATCAGTTGGGCTTAGATAAAAGCTTTTTGAAACCCTTTACCCCGCTTGGATTTGGTTAATACTTGGTTTATTGGATGCGCACCATTGGATAGTACGTCACCATACTTTAAAACCGGTTCCCACCATTTTTTTCAGCATGACTTTTGATGAAAAACGGACTTTTTGGTTTTTCATGTTATGGATCAGTTGGGCTTAGATAAAAGCTTTTTGAAACCCTTTACCCCGCTTGGATTTGGTTAATACTTGGTTTATTGGATGCGCACCATTGGATAGTACGTCACCATACTTTAAAACCGGTTCCCACCATTTTTTTCAGCATGACTTTTGATGAAAAACGGACTTTTTGGTTTTTCATGTTATGGATCAGTTGGGCTTAGATAAAAGCTTTTTGAAACCCTTTACCCCCTTGGATTTGGTTAATACTTGGTTTATTGGATGCGCACCATTGGATAGTACGTCACCATACTTTAAAACCGGTTCCCACCATTTTTTTCAGCATGACTTTTGATGAAAAACGGACTTTTTGGTTTTTCATGTTATGGATCAGTTGGGCTTAGATAAAAGCTTTTTGAAACCCTTTACCCCGCTTGGATTTGGTTAATACTTGGTTTATTGGATGCGCACCATTGGATAGTACGTCACCATACTTTAAAACCGGTTCCCACCATTTTTTTCAGCATGACTTTTGATGAAAAACGGACTTTTTGGTTTTTCATGTTATGGATCAGTTGGGCTTAGATAAAAGCTTTTTGAAACCCTTTACCCCGCTTGGATTTGGTTAATACTTGGTTTATTGGATGCGCACCATTGGATAGTACGTCACCATACTTTAAAACCGGTTCCCACCATTTTTTTCAGCATGACTTTTGATGAAAAACGGACTTTTTGGTTTTTCATGTTATGGATCAGTTGGGCTTAGATAAAAGCTTTTTGAAACCCTTTACCCCGCTTGGATTTGGTTAATACTTGGTTTATTGGATGCGCACCATTGGATAGTACGTCACCATACTTTAAAACCGGTTCCCACCATTTTTTTCAGCATGACTTTTGATGAAAAACGGACTTTTTGGTTTTTCATGTTATGGATCAGTTGGGCTTAGATAAAAGCTTTTTGAAACCCTTTACCCCGCTTGGATTTGGTTAATACTTGGTTTATTGGATGCGCACCATTGGATAGTACGTCACCATACTTTAAAACCGGTTCCCACCATTTTTTTCAGCATGACTTTTGATGAAAAACGGACTTTTTGGTTTTTCATGTTATGGATCAGTTGGGCTTAGATAAAAGCTTTTTGAAACCCTTTACCCCGCTTGGATTTGGTTAATACTTGGTTTATTGGATGCGCACCATTGGATAGTACGTCACCATACTTTAAAACCGGTTCCCACCATTTTTTTCAGCATGACTTTTGATGAAAAACGGACTTTTTGGTTTTTCATGTTATGGATCAGTTGGGCTTAGATAAAAGCTTTTTGAAACCCTTTACCCCGCTTGGATTTGGTTAATACTTGGTTTATTGGATGCGCACCATTGGATAGTACGTCACCATACTTTAAAACCGGTTCCCACCATTTTTTTCAGCATGACTTTTGATGAAAAACGGACTTTTTGGTTTTTCATGTTATGGATCAGTTGGGCTTAGATAAAAGCTTTTTGAAACCCTTTACCCCGCTTGGATTTGGTTAATACTTGGTTTATTGGATGCGCACCATTGGATAGTACGTCACCATACTTTAAAACCGGTTCCCACCATTTTTTTCAGCATGACTTTTGATGAAAAACGGACTTTTTGGTTTTTCATGTTATGGATCAGTTGGGCTTAGATAAAAGCTTTTTGAAACCCTTTACCCCGCTTGGATTTGGTTAATACTTGGTTTATTGGATGCGCACCATTGGATAGTACGTCACCATACTTTAAAACCGGTTCCCACCATTTTTTTCAGCATGACTTTTGATGAAAAACGGACTTTTTGGTTTTTCATGTTATGGATCAGTTGGGCTTAGATAAAAGCTTTTTGAAACCCTTTACCCCGCTTGGATTTGGTTAATACTTGGTTTATTGGATGCGCACCATTGGATAGTACGTCACCATACTTTAAAACCGGTTCCCACCATTTTTTTCAGCATGACTTTTGATGAAAAACGGACTTTTTGGTTTTTCATGTTATGGATCAGTTGGGCTTAGATAAAAGCTTTTTGAAACCCTTTACCCCGCTTGGATTTGGTTAATACTTGGTTTATTGGATGCGCACCATTGGATAGTACGTCACCATACTTTAAAACCGGTTCCCACCATTTTTTTCAGCATGACTTTTGATGAAAAACGGACTTTTTGGTTTTTCATGTTATGGATCAGTTGGGCTTAGATAAAAGCTTTTTGAAACCCTTTACCCCGCTTGGATTTGGTTAATACTT
Source organism: Unio pictorum (assembly GCA_030141615.1). Classification (NCBI taxonomy): domain Eukaryota; kingdom Metazoa; phylum Mollusca; class Bivalvia; order Unionida; family Unionidae; genus Unio; species Unio pictorum. Next base: position 36,070 of record JARLTB010000309.1, read on the forward strand.
GGTTTATTGGATGCGCACCATTGGATAGTACGTCACCATACTTTAAAACCGGTTCCCACCATTTTTTTCAGCATGACTTTTGATGAAAAACGGACTTTTTGGTTTTTCATGTTATGGATCAGTTGGGCTTAGATAAAAGCTTTTTGAAACCCTTTACCCCGCTTGGATTTGGTTAATACTTGGTTTATTGGATGCGCACCATTGGATAGTACGTCACCATACTTTAAAACCGGTTCCCACCATTTTTTTCAGCATGACTTTTGATGAAAAACGGACTTTTTGGTTTTTCATGTTATGGATCAGTTGGGCTTAGATAAAAGCTTTTTGAAACCCTTTACCCCGCTTGGATTTGGTTAATACTTGGTTTATTGGATGCGCACCATTGGATAGTACGTCACCATACTTTAAAACCGGTTCCCACCATTTTTTTCAGCATGACTTTTGATGAAAAACGGACTTTTTGGTTTTTCATGTTATGGATCAGTTGGGCTTAGATAAAAGCTTTTTGAAACCCTTTACCCCGCTTGGATTTGGTTAATACTTGGTTTATTGGATGCGCACCATTGGATAGTACGTCACCATACTTTAAAACCGGTTCCCACCATTTTTTTCAGCATGACTTTTGATGAAAAACGGACTTTTTGGTTTTTCATGTTATGGATCAGTTGGGCTTAGATAAAAGCTTTTTGAAACCCTTTACCCCGCTTGGATTTGGTTAATACTTGGTTTATTGGATGCGCACCATTGGATAGTACGTCACCATACTTTAAAACCGGTTCCCACCATTTTTTTCAGCATGACTTTTGATGAAAAACGGACTTTTTGGTTTTTCATGTTATGGATCAGTTGGGCTTAGATAAAAGCTTTTTGAAACCCTTTACCCCGCTTGGATTTGGTTAATACTTGGTTTATTGGATGCGCACCATTGGATAGTACGTCACCATACTTTAAAACCGGTTCCCACCATTTTTTTCAGCATGACTTTTGATGAAAAACGGACTTTTTGGTTTTTCATGTTATGGATCAGTTGGGCTTAGATAAAAGCTTTTTGAAACCCTTTACCCCGCTTGGATTTGGTTAATACTTGGTTTATTGGATGCGCACCATTGGATAGTACGTCACCATACTTTAAAACCGGTTCCCACCATTTTTTTCAGCATGACTTTTGATGAAAAACGGACTTTTTGGTTTTTCATGTTATGGATCAGTTGGGCTTAGATAAAAGCTTTTTGAAACCCTTTACCCCGCTTGGATTTGGTTAATACTTGGTTTATTGGATGCGCACCATTGGATAGTACGTCACCATACTTTAAAACCGGTTCCCACCATTTTTTTCAGCATGACTTTTGATGAAAAACGGACTTTTTGGTTTTTCATGTTATGGATCAGTTGGGCTTAGATAAAAGCTTTTTGAAACCCTTTACCCCGCTTGGATTTGGTTAATACTTGGTTTATTGGATGCGCACCATTGGATAGTACGTCACCATACTTTAAAACCGGTTCCCACCATTTTTTTCAGCATGACTTTTGATGAAAAACGGACTTTTTGGTTTTTCATGTTATGGATCAGTTGGGCTTAGATAAAAGCTTTTTGAAACCCTTTACCCCGCTTGGATTTGGTTAATACTTGGTTTATTGGATGCGCACCATTGGATAGTACGTCACCATACTTTAAAACCGGTTCCCACCATTTTTTTCAGCATGACTTTTGATGAAAAACGGACTTTTTGGTTTTTCATGTTATGGATCAGTTGGGCTTAGATAAAAGCTTTTTGAAACCCTTTACCCCGCTTGGATTTGGTTAATACTTGGTTTATTGGATGCGCACCATTGGATAGTACGTCACCATACTTTAAAACCGGTTCCCACCATTTTTTTCAGCATGACTTTTGATGAAAAACGGACTTTTTGGTTTTTCATGTTATGGATCAGTTGGGCTTAGATAAAAGCTTTTTGAAACCCTTTACCCCGCTTGGATTTGGTTAATACTTGGTTTATTGGATGCGCACCATTGGATAGTACGTCACCATACTTTAAAACCGGTTCCCACCATTTTTTTCAGCATGACTTTTGATGAAAAACGGACTTTTTGGTTTTTCATGTTATGGATCAGTTGGGCTTAGATAAAAGCTTTTTGAAACCCTTTACCCCGCTTGGATTTGGTTAATACTTGGTTTATTGGATGCGCACCATTGGATAGTACGTCACCATACTTTAAAACCGGTTCCCACCATTTTTTTCAGCATGACTTTTGATGAAAAACGGACTTTTTGGTTTTTCATGTTATGGATCAGTTGGGCTTAGATAAAAGCTTTTTGAAACCCTTTACCCCGCTTGGATTTGGTTAATACTTGGTTTATTGGATGCGCACCATTGGATAGTACGTCACCATACTTTAAAACCGGTTCCCACCATTTTTTTCAGCATGACTTTTGATGAAAAACGGACTTTTTGGTTTTTCATGTTATGGATCAGTTGGGCTTAGATAAAAGCTTTTTGAAACCCTTTACCCCGCTTGGATTTGGTTAATACTTGGTTTATTGGATGCGCACCATTGGATAGTACGTCACCATACTTTAAAACCGGTTCCCACCATTTTTTTCAGCATGACTTTTGATGAAAAACGGACTTTTTGGTTTTTCATGTTATGGATCAGTTGGGCTTAGATAAAAGCTTTTTGAAACCCTTTACCCCGCTTGGATTTGGTTAATACTTGGTTTATTGGATGCGCACCATTGGATAGTACGTCACCATACTTTAAAACCGGTTCCCACCATTTTTTTCAGCATGACTTTTGATGAAAAACGGACTTTTTGGTTTTTCATGTTATGGATCAGTTGGGCTTAGATAAAAGCTTTTTGAAACCCTTTACCCCGCTTGGATTTGGTTAATACTTGGTTTATTGGATGCGCACCATTGGATAGTACGTCACCATACTTTAAAACCGGTTCCCACCATTTTTTTCAGCATGACTTTTGATGAAAAACGGACTTTTTGGTTTTTCATGTTATGGATCAGTTGGGCTTAGATAAAAGCTTTTTGAAACCCTTTACCCCGCTTGGATTTGGTTAATACTTGGTTTATTGGATGCGCACCATTGGATAGTACGTCACCATACTTTAAAACCGGTTCCCACCATTTTTTTCAGCATGACTTTTGATGAAAAACGGACTTTTTGGTTTTTCATGTTATGGATCAGTTGGGCTTAGATAAAAGCTTTTTGAAACCCTTTACCCCGCTTGGATTTGGTTAATACTTGGTTTATTGGATGCGCACCATTGGATAGTACGTCACCATACTTTAAAACCGGTTCCCACCATTTTTTTCAGCATGACTTTTGATGAAAAACGGACTTTTTGGTTTTTCATGTTATGGATCAGTTGGGCTTAGATAAAAGCTTTTTGAAACCCTTTACCCCGCTTGGATTTGGTTAATACTTGGTTTATTGGATGCGCACCATTGGATAGTACGTCACCATACTTTAAAACCGGTTCCCACCATTTTTTTCAGCATGACTTTTGATGAAAAACGGACTTTTTGGTTTTTCATGTTATGGATCAGTTGGGCTTAGATAAAAGCTTTTTGAAACCCTTTACCCCGCTTGGATTTGGTTAATACTTGGTTTATTGGATGCGCACCATTGGATAGTACGTCACCATACTTTAAAACCGGTTCCCACCATTTTTTTCAGCATGACTTTTGATGAAAAACGGACTTTTTGGTTTTTCATGTTATGGATCAGTTGGGCTTAGATAAAAGCTTTTTGAAACCCTTTACCCCGCTTGGATTTGGTTAATACTTGGTTTATTGGATGCGCACCATTGGATAGTACGTCACCATACTTTAAAACCGGTTCCCACCATTTTTTTCAGCATGACTTTTGATGAAAAACGGACTTTTTGGTTTTTCATGTTATGGATCAGTTGGGCTTAGATAAAAGCTTTTTGAAACCCTTTACCCCGCTTGGATTTGGTTAATACTTGGTTTATTGGATGCGCACCATTGGATAGTACGTCACCATACTTTAAAACCGGTTCCCACCATTTTTTTCAGCATGACTTTTGATGAAAAACGGACTTTTTGGTTTTTCATGTTATGGATCAGTTGGGCTTAGATAAAAGCTTTTTGAAACCCTTTACCCCGCTTGGATTTGGTTAATACTTGGTTTATTGGATGCGCACCATTGGATAGTACGTCACCATACTTTAAAACCGGTTCCCACCATTTTTTTCAGCATGACTTTTGATGAAAAACGGACTTTTTGGTTTTTCATGTTATGGATCAGTTGGGCTTAGATAAAAGCTTTTTGAAACCCTTTACCCCGCTTGGATTTGGTTAATACTTGGTTTATTGGATGCGCACCATTGGATAGTACGTCACCATACTTTAAAACCGGTTCCCACCATTTTTTTCAGCATGACTTTTGATGAAAAACGGACTTTTTGGTTTTTCATGTTATGGATCAGTTGGGCTTAGATAAAAGCTTTTTGAAACCCTTTACCCCGCTTGGATTTGGTTAATACTTGGTTTATTGGATGCGCACCATTGGATAGTACGTCACCATACTTTAAAACCGGTTCCCACCATTTTTTTCAGCATGACTTTTGATGAAAAACGGACTTTTTGGTTTTTCATGTTATGGATCAGTTGGGCTTAGATAAAAGCTTTTTGAAACCCTTTACCCCGCTTGGATTTGGTTAATACTTGGTTTATTGGATGCGCACCATTGGATAGTACGTCACCATACTTTAAAACCGGTTCCCACCATTTTTTTCAGCATGACTTTTGATGAAAAACGGACTTTTTGGTTTTTCATGTTATGGATCAGTTGGGCTTAGATAAAAGCTTTTTGAAACCCTTTACCCCGCTTGGATTTGGTTAATACTTGGTTTATTGGATGCGCACCATTGGATAGTACGTCACCATACTTTAAAACCGGTTCCCACCATTTTTTTCAGCATGACTTTTGATGAAAAACGGACTTTTTGGTTTTTCATGTTATGGATCAGTTGGGCTTAGATAAAAGCTTTTTGAAACCCTTTACCCCGCTTGGATTTGGTTAATACTTGGTTTATTGGATGCGCACCATTGGATAGTACGTCACCATACTTTAAAACCGGTTCCCACCATTTTTTTCAGCATGACTTTTGATGAAAAACGGACTTTTTGGTTTTTCATGTTATGGATCAGTTGGGCTTAGATAAAAGCTTTTTGAAACCCTTTACCCCGCTTGGATTTGGTTAATACTTGGTTTATTGGATGCGCACCATTGGATAGTACGTCACCATACTTTAAAACCGGTTCCCACCATTTTTTTCAGCATGACTTTTGATGAAAAACGGACTTTTTGGTTTTTCATGTTATGGATCAGTTGGGCTTAGATAAAAGCTTTTTGAAACCCTTTACCCCGCTTGGATTTGGTTAATACTTGGTTTATTGGATGCGCACCATTGGATAGTACGTCACCATACTTTAAAACCGGTTCCCACCATTTTTTTCAGCATGACTTTTGATGAAAAACGGACTTTTTGGTTTTTCATGTTATGGATCAGTTGGGCTTAGATAAAAGCTTTTTGAAACCCTTTACCCCGCTTGGATTTGGTTAATACTTGGTTTATTGGATGCGCACCATTGGATAGTACGTCACCATACTTTAAAACCGGTTCCCACCATTTTTTTCAGCATGACTTTTGATGAAAAACGGACTTTTTGGTTTTTCATGTTATGGATCAGTTGGGCTTAGATAAAAGCTTTTTGAAACCCTTTACCCCGCTTGGATTTGGTTAATACTTGGTTTATTGGATGCGCACCATTGGATAGTACGTCACCATACTTTAAAACCGGTTCCCACCATTTTTTTCAGCATGACTTTTGATGAAAAACGGACTTTTTGGTTTTTCATGTTATGGATCAGTTGGGCTTAGATAAAAGCTTTTTGAAACCCTTTACCCCGCTTGGATTTGGTTAATACTTGGTTTATTGGATGCGCACCATTGGATAGTACGTCACCATACTTTAAAACCGGTTCCCACCATTTTTTTCAGCATGACTTTTGATGAAAAACGGACTTTTTGGTTTTTCATGTTATGGATCAGTTGGGCTTAGATAAAAGCTTTTTGAAACCCTTTACCCCGCTTGGATTTGGTTAATACTTGGTTTATTGGATGCGCACCATTGGATAGTACGTCACCATACTTTAAAACCGGTTCCCACCATTTTTTTCAGCATGACTTTTGATGAAAAACGGACTTTTTGGTTTTTCATGTTATGGATCAGTTGGGCTTAGATAAAAGCTTTTTGAAACCCTTTACCCCGCTTGGATTTGGTTAATACTTGGTTTATTGGATGCGCACCATTGGATAGTACGTCACCATACTTTAAAACCGGTTCCCACCATTTTTTTCAGCATGACTTTTGATGAAAAACGGACTTTTTGGTTTTTCATGTTATGGATCAGTTGGGCTTAGATAAAAGCTTTTTGAAACCCTTTACCCCGCTTGGATTTGGTTAATACTTGGTTTATTGGATGCGCACCATTGGATAGTACGTCACCATACTTTAAAACCGGTTCCCACCATTTTTTTCAGCATGACTTTTGATGAAAAACGGACTTTTTGGTTTTTCATGTTATGGATCAGTTGGGCTTAGATAAAAGCTTTTTGAAACCCTTTACCCCGCTTGGATTTGGTTAATACTTGGTTTATTGGATGCGCACCATTGGATAGTACGTCACCATACTTTAAAACCGGTTCCCACCATTTTTTTCAGCATGACTTTTGATGAAAAACGGACTTTTTGGTTTTTCATGTTATGGATCAGTTGGGCTTAGATAAAAGCTTTTTGAAACCCTTTACCCCGCTTGGATTTGGTTAATACTTGGTTTATTGGATGCGCACCATTGGATAGTACGTCACCATACTTTAAAACCGGTTCCCACCATTTTTTTCAGCATGACTTTTGATGAAAAACGGACTTTTTGGTTTTTCATGTTATGGATCAGTTGGGCTTAGATAAAAGCTTTTTGAAACCCTTTACCCCGCTTGGATTTGGTTAATACTTGGTTTATTGGATGCGCACCATTGGATAGTACGTCACCATACTTTAAAACCGGTTCCCACCATTTTTTTCAGCATGACTTTTGATGAAAAACGGACTTTTTGGTTTTTCATGTTATGGATCAGTTGGGCTTAGATAAAAGCTTTTTGAAACCCTTTACCCCGCTTGGATTTGGTTAATACTTGGTTTATTGGATGCGCACCATTGGATAGTACGTCACCATACTTTAAAACCGGTTCCCACCATTTTTTTCAGCATGACTTTTGATGAAAAACGGACTTTTTGGTTTTTCATGTTATGGATCAGTTGGGCTTAGATAAAAGCTTTTTGAAACCCTTTACCCCGCTTGGATTTGGTTAATACTTGGTTTATTGGATGCGCACCATTGGATAGTACGTCACCATACTTTAAAACCGGTTCCCACCATTTTTTTCAGCATGACTTTTGATGAAAAACGGACTTTTTGGTTTTTCATGTTATGGATCAGTTGGGCTTAGATAAAAGCTTTTTGAAACCCTTTACCCCGCTTGGATTTGGTTAATACTTGGTTTATTGGATGCGCACCATTGGATAGTACGTCACCATACTTTAAAACCGGTTCCCACCATTTTTTTCAGCATGACTTTTGATGAAAAACGGACTTTTTGGTTTTTCATGTTATGGATCAGTTGGGCTTAGATAAAAGCTTTTTGAAACCCTTTACCCCGCTTGGATTTGGTTAATACTTGGTTTATTGGATGCGCACCATTGGATAGTACGTCACCATACTTTAAAACCGGTTCCCACCATTTTTTTCAGCATGACTTTTGATGAAAAACGGACTTTTTGGTTTTTCATGTTATGGATCAGTTGGGCTTAGATAAAAGCTTTTTGAAACCCTTTACCCCGCTTGGATTTGGTTAATACTTGGTTTATTGGATGCGCACCATTGGATAGTACGTCACCATACTTTAAAACCGGTTCCCACCATTTTTTTCAGCATGACTTTTGATGAAAAACGGACTTTTTGGTTTTTCATGTTATGGATCAGTTGGGCTTAGATAAAAGCTTTTTGAAACCCTTTACCCCGCTTGGATTTGGTTAATACTTGGTTTATTGGATGCGCACCATTGGATAGTACGTCACCATACTTTAAAACCGGTTCCCACCATTTTTTTCAGCATGACTTTTGATGAAAAACGGACTTTTTGGTTTTTCATGTTATGGATCAGTTGGGCTTAGATAAAAGCTTTTTGAAACCCTTTACCCCGCTTGGATTTGGTTAATACTTGGTTTATTGGATGCGCACCATTGGATAGTACGTCACCATACTTTAAAACCGGTTCCCACCATTTTTTTCAGCATGACTTTTGATGAAAAACGGACTTTTTGGTTTTTCATGTTATGGATCAGTTGGGCTTAGATAAAAGCTTTTTGAAACCCTTTACCCCGCTTGGATTTGGTTAATACTTGGTTTATTGGATGCGCACCATTGGATAGTACGTCACCATACTTTAAAACCGGTTCCCACCATTTTTTTCAGCATGACTTTTGATGAAAAACGGACTTTTTGGTTTTTCATGTTATGGATCAGTTGGGCTTAGATAAAAGCTTTTTGAAACCCTTTACCCCGCTTGGATTTGGTTAATACTTGGTTTATTGGATGCGCACCATTGGATAGTACGTCACCATACTTTAAAACCGGTTCCCACCATTTTTTTCAGCATGACTTTTGATGAAAAACGGACTTTTTGGTTTTTCATGTTATGGATCAGTTGGGCTTAGATAAAAGCTTTTTGAAACCCTTTACCCCGCTTGGATTTGGTTAATACTTGGTTTATTGGATGCGCACCATTGGATAGTACGTCACCATACTTTAAAACCGGTTCCCACCATTTTTTTCAGCATGACTTTTGATGAAAAACGGACTTTTTGGTTTTTCATGTTATGGATCAGTTGGGCTTAGATAAAAGCTTTTTGAAACCCTTTACCCCGCTTGGATTTGGTTAATACTTGGTTTATTGGATGCGCACCATTGGATAGTACGTCACCATACTTTAAAACCGGTTCCCACCATTTTTTTCAGCATGACTTTTGATGAAAAACGGACTTTTTGGTTTTTCATGTTATGGATCAGTTGGGCTTAGATAAAAGCTTTTTGAAACCCTTTACCCCGCTTGGATTTGGTTAATACTTGGTTTATTGGATGCGCACCATTGGATAGTACGTCACCATACTTTAAAACCGGTTCCCACCATTTTTTTCAGCATGACTTTTGATGAAAAACGGACTTTTTGGTTTTTCATGTTATGGATCAGTTGGGCTTAGATAAAAGCTTTTTGAAACCCTTTACCCCGCTTGGATTTGGTTAATACTTGGTTTATTGGATGCGCACCATTGGATAGTACGTCACCATACTTTAAAACCGGTTCCCACCATTTTTTTCAGCATGACTTTTGATGAAAAACGGACTTTTTGGTTTTTCATGTTATGGATCAGTTGGGCTTAGATAAAAGCTTTTTGAAACCCTTTACCCCGCTTGGATTTGGTTAATACTTGGTTTATTGGATGCGCACCATTGGATAGTACGTCACCATACTTTAAAACCGGTTCCCACCATTTTTTTCAGCATGACTTTTGATGAAAAACGGACTTTTTGGTTTTTCATGTTATGGATCAGTTGGGCTTAGATAAAAGCTTTTTGAAACCCTTTACCCCGCTTGGATTTGGTTAATACTTGGTTTATTGGATGCGCACCATTGGATAGTACGTCACCATACTTTAAAACCGGTTCCCACCATTTTTTTCAGCATGACTTTTGATGAAAAACGGACTTTTTGGTTTTTCATGTTATGGATCAGTTGGGCTTAGATAAAAGCTTTTTGAAACCCTTTACCCCGCTTGGATTTGGTTAATACTTGGTTTATTGGATGCGCACCATTGGATAGTACGTCACCATACTTTAAAACCGGTTCCCACCATTTTTTTCAGCATGACTTTTGATGAAAAACGGACTTTTTGGTTTTTCATGTTATGGATCAGTTGGGCTTAGATAAAAGCTTTTTGAAACCCTTTACCCCGCTTGGATTTGGTTAATACTTGGTTTATTGGATGCGCACCATTGGATAGTACGTCACCATACTTTAAAACCGGTTCCCACCATTTTTTTCAGCATGACTTTTGATGAAAAACGGACTTTTTGGTTTTTCATGTTATGGATCAGTTGGGCTTAGATAAAAGCTTTTTGAAACCCTTTACCCCGCTTGGATTTGGTTAATACTTGGTTTATTGGATGCGCACCATTGGATAGTACGTCACCATACTTTAAAACCGGTTCCCACCATTTTTTTCAGCATGACTTTTGATGAAAAACGGACTTTTTGGTTTTTCATGTTATGGATCAGTTGGGCTTAGATAAAAGCTTTTTGAAACCCTTTACCCCGCTTGGATTTGGTTAATACTTGGTTTATTGGATGCGCACCATTGGATAGTACGTCACCATACTTTAAAACCGGTTCCCACCATTTTTTTCAGCATGACTTTTGATGAAAAACGGACTTTTTGGTTTTTCATGTTATGGATCAGTTGGGCTTAGATAAAAGCTTTTTGAAACCCTTTACCCCGCTTGGATTTGGTTAATACTTGGTTTATTGGATGCGCACCATTGGATAGTACGTCACCATACTTTAAAACCGGTTCCCACCATTTTTTTCAGCATGACTTTTGATGAAAAACGGACTTTTTGGTTTTTCATGTTATGGATCAGTTGGGCTTAGATAAAAGCTTTTTGAAACCCTTTACCCCGCTTGGATTTGGTTAATACTTGGTTTATTGGATGCGCACCATTGGATAGTACGTCACCATACTTTAAAACCGGTTCCCACCATTTTTTTCAGCATGACTTTTGATGAAAAACGGACTTTTTGGTTTTTCATGTTATGGATCAGTTGGGCTTAGATAAAAGCTTTTTGAAACCCTTTACCCCGCTTGGATTTGGTTAATACTTGGTTTATTGGATGCGCACCATTGGATAGTACGTCACCATACTTTAAAACCGGTTCCCACCATTTTTTTCAGCATGACTTTTGATGAAAAACGGACTTTTTGGTTTTTCATGTTATGGATCAGTTGGGCTTAGATAAAAGCTTTTTGAAACCCTTTACCCCGCTTGGATTTGGTTAATACTTGGTTTATTGGATGCGCACCATTGGATAGTACGTCACCATACTTTAAAACCGGTTCCCACCATTTTTTTCAGCATGACTTTTGATGAAAAACGGACTTTTTGGTTTTTCATGTTATGGATCAGTTGGGCTTAGATAAAAGCTTTTTGAAACCCTTTACCCCGCTTGGATTTGGTTAATACTTGGTTTATTGGATGCGCACCATTGGATAGTACGTCACCATACTTTAAAACCGGTTCCCACCATTTTTTTCAGCATGACTTTTGATGAAAAACGGACTTTTTGGTTTTTCATGTTATGGATCAGTTGGGCTTAGATAAAAGCTTTTTGAAACCCTTTTCCCCGCTTGGATTTGGTTAATACTTGGTTTATTGGATGCGCACCATTGGATAGTACGTCACCATACTTTAAAACCGGTTCCCACCATTTTTTTCAGCATGACTTTTGATGAAAAACGGACTTTTTGGTTTTTCATGTTATGGATCAGTTGGGCTTAGATAAAAGCTTTTTGAAACCCTTTACCCCGCTTGGATTTGGTTAATACTTGGTTTATTGGATGCGCACCATTGGATAGTACGTCACCATACTTTAAAACCGGTTCCCACCATTTTTTTCAGCATGACTTTTGATGAAAAACGGACTTTTTGGTTTTTCATGTTATGGATCAGTTGGGCTTAGATAAAAGCTTTTTGAAACCCTTTACCCCGCTTGGATTTGGTTAATACTTGGTTTATTGGATGCGCACCATTGGATAGTACGTCACCATACTTTAAAACCGGTTCCCACCATTTTTTTCAGCATGACTTTTGATGAAAAACGGACTTTTTGGTTTTTCATGTTATGGATCAGTTGGGCTTAGATAAAAGCTTTTTGAAACCCTTTACCCCGCTTGGATTTGGTTAATACTTGGTTTATTGGATGCGCACCATTGGATAGTACGTCACCATACTTTAAAACCGGTTCCCACCATTTTTTTCAGCATGACTTTTGATGAAAAACGGACTTTTTGGTTTTTCATGTTATGGATCAGTTGGGCTTAGATAAAAGCTTTTTGAAACCCTTTACCCCGCTTGGATTTGGTTAATACTTGGTTTATTGGATGCGCACCATTGGATAGTACGTCACCATACTTTAAAACCGGTTCCCACCATTTTTTTCAGCATGACTTTTGATGAAAAACGGACTTTTTGGTTTTTCATGTTATGGATCAGTTGGGCTTAGATAAAAGCTTTTTGAAACCCTTTACCCCGCTTGGATTTGGTTAATACTTGGTTTATTGGATGCGCACCATTGGATAGTACGTCACCATACTTTAAAACCGGTTCCCACCATTTTTTTCAGCATGACTTTTGATGAAAAACGGACTTTTTGGTTTTTCATGTTATGGATCAGTTGGGCTTAGATAAAAGCTTTTTGAAACCCTTTACCCCGCTTGGATTTGGTTAATACTTGGTTTATTGGATGCGCACCATTGGATAGTACGTCACCATACTTTAAAACCGGTTCCCACCATTTTTTTCAGCATGACTTTTGATGAAAAACGGACTTTTTGGTTTTTCATGTTATGGATCAGTTGGGCTTAGATAAAAGCTTTTTGAAACCCTTTACCCCGCTTGGATTTGGTTAATACTTGGTTTATTGGATGCGCACCATTGGATAGTACGTCACCATACTTTAAAACCGGTTCCCACCATTTTTTTCAGCATGACTTTTGATGAAAAACGGACTTTTTGGTTTTTCATGTTATGGATCAGTTGGGCTTAGATAAAAGCTTTTTGAAACCCTTTACCCCGCTTGGATTTGGTTAATACTTGGTTTATTGGATGCGCACCATTGGATAGTACGTCACCATACTTTAAAACCGGTTCCCACCATTTTTTTCAGCATGACTTTTGATGAAAAACGGACTTTTTGGTTTTTCATGTTATGGATCAGTTGGGCTTAGATAAAAGCTTTTTGAAACCCTTTACCCCGCTTGGATTTGGTTAATACTTGGTTTATTGGATGCGCACCATTGGATAGTACGTCACCATACTTTAAAACCGGTTCCCACCATTTTTTTCAGCATGACTTTTGATGTAAAACGGACTTTTTGGTTTTTCATGTTATGGATCAGTTGGGCTTAGATAAAAGCTTTTTGAAACCCTTTACCCCGCTTGGATTTGGTTAATACTTGGTTTATTGGATGCGAACCATTGGATAGTACGTCACCATACTTTAAAACCGGTTCCCACCATTTTTTTCAGCATGACTTTTGATGAAAAACGGACTTTTTGGTTTTTCATGTTATGGATCAGTTGGGCTTAGATAAAAGCTTTTTGAAACCCTTTACCCCGCTTGGATTTGGTTAATACTTGGTTTATTGGATGCGCACCATTGGATAGTACGTCACCATACTTTAAAACCGGTTCCCACCATTTTTTTCAGCATGACTTTTGATGAAAAACGGACTTTTTGGTTTTTCATGTTATGGATCAGTTGGGCTTAGATAAAAGCTTTTTGAAACCCTTTACCCCGCTTGGATTTGGTTAATACTTGGTTTATTGGATGCGCACCATTGGATAGTACGTCACCATACTTTAAAACCGGTTCCCACCATTTTTTTCAGCATGACTTTTGATGAAAAACGGACTTTTTGGTTTTTCATGTTATGGATCAGTTGGGCTTAGATAAAAGCTTTTTGAAACCCTTTACCCCGCTTGGATTTGGTTAATACTTGGTTTATTGGATGCGCACCATTGGATAGTACGTCACCATACTTTAAAACCGGTTCCCACCATTTTTTTCAGCATGACTTTTGATGAAAAACGGACTTTTTGGTTTTTCATGTTATGGATCAGTTGGGCTTAGATAAAAAGCAGCAGAGAGGGTGAATCCTACAACGTTTTTAGACAAATTTTGATTGAAATCCTAAAACGAGCCGTCCTATAATCTTATTTTAACCAAAAGATGGCGAATCCTACAACGTTTTCAGACAAAAAATTGATTGAAATCTCCCTACGAAATCATTTTAACTAAAAAAATGAAAACGATTTTTTAATTAATTTTGGTCGCAACTTGTTGTCATCCACCCTCTCTGCTGCTTAGTGATTTCATCACTGGGTTAACAAAAAATAATAAATGATTTTAACCGAATATTTGATCCAGTCCGATACGATATCGTGTCCGAGGATCATGCAAATTTATTGTTGCGAATCCGTGTGGTTTTGACTGAGCATGACTAAAGAAATCTCGAAATTGATTGAAGTCCATATCAGAACACCATGTCTGCCAAATATTTCGTAGCGTATGAGTATCAACTCCGTTGAATACAGACAATAAATTGCAGTTATCTCTGATAACTTTTGGAACCTGAGTGTAGCGTTGAGTGACATATATCACGTCAGTGTTTTTGTGACGCCCCCGGGAAAAGATCCTAGCAGGATTTTTTTGTTTATCCAACATTATATCGTCGTATACGACTAAATTGTTAATATCTCCATCAATATCATCAATACTCGGTGCTTCATCGATATCGGTTATAAAATCAATGGCGTTCTCACCGCTAATTTCTGATGCATTCTCGTTAAAATCTTTTAGCACTTCATAACATCGTTGATCATCTACGCTAGGGGCAATTAAATACAACTTATCCCATTTCATCCATCTCATTATTAAATTGAGCAACAATTGCGTTTTACCGGATCCAGATGGCCCGATTATAATCATCCGGATAGAGTTTGGTAGCGCTGCATGATGCTTAACCGGTTCTCTTCTTTTAGTCGCTGAAAAATCAATTATATCCATATCTCTATACATAAATTATGGATCTATATTGTGTGAAGTGCAAAACGCGTACTGGCACAGAAGATGTGACGACGGTTACAACTAAAAATAACCGATCAGCGCTTTCTGGTAAATGCATGCAATGTGGTACAAGGAAATTTAGATTTGTGTCTATGAAATCTGATTTAAAAAAAAACGAGGAGGTGATATCGCAGCCAAATTGGCAAAGCTCCCTGGAACCCCATGGGCAAAGTACCCCGGAGAAAAGCACCTCCCAGGATATAGCTACTGTGGACCGGGAACCAGACTTGATATCAGACTCAATAATCAAAATCAACCCAACCCCGGTGAAGAACCAATAAACGCCATTGATAAGGCCTGTCACCTTCATGATGTTGCTTATAAAAGCAGCAATTTGCAACACAGGCATCTAGCAGATGTGAAATTAATTCATGCGTTAAATGCTATTCCTGATAAATCCTTCAAAGAAAAATTGGCTTCATTTTTGATAAAATCGGCTATGAAAAGCAAATTGATGTTAGGTGCCGGTAATTAATAATATGGAATCAATTTATTATTCCCCAAGAGGATACTGGAGGGGTAAATCAGCAGTCCATAAACTCGCTAGCGCTGCAAAAGTGAAAAAAACCACTGCGGCTAATTGGTTATCCAAACAGGCACTATGGCAAATTTATCTACCACCGCCTAAACAAATTCAATTCTCGCATTTTGATGTGACCGCTCCTAATGAAGTTCATCAGGCTGATATATTATTTCTGCCACATGATCGTGGTTACAAATACGCGCTAACCGTAGTTGATATTGCAAGTCGATACAAAGAAGCAGAACCGTTAAAAACAAAATCAGCCACTGAAGTTGCTTCTGCATTTGAGAGGATTTATCGACGAGGTCCTCTGCACTGGCCAAATCTATTGCAGGTTGATCCTGGCAAGGAATTTCAGGGTGCAGTATTATCTACAATGAAACATCATAATGTCACCATACGACGAGGGCATACTGCGCTACATCGCGATCAGGCCATTGTAGAACGATTTAATCGGACGATTGCTGAGCGGTTATTTGGATATCAATACGCAAAAGAATTCATCCAAGAAAAACGATCCCGTGAATGGGTCAAAAGATTACCAGCTGTGATTACTGCACTGAATAACGAGATTACTAGAACAATCAACATGAAACCTATCAACGCGATTAAAAAGAAGTCAATACCCGTACAACCACAAAAAGATTTCAAAGAACCAATTCTTGGTAGTAATGTCATTGTGAGGTACTTATACGAACCAGGAGAGCTTGAAGGGGGTAGAAAAAGGGCTACTGATCCTATTTGGAGTGTCACTACACACAAGATATCTACTATAACACGATCAACTGGTAGACCTCCAGTCTATAAACTGGATTCAACTGCCCCTCAACGTGGATTTACTCGACAACAACTACAGGTAATTCCCGAGGATACTCAATTGCCACCGCATGGTCTTAACTAGCACCGTTGCGTCTATTGCACTCAAGACAAGTCAACATCACATTATTTCTGACATGACCGAGACTGTTATTTTTTCTGTCTACGGTGAATTGGCGAGGATCCTTATCCGAATACTGCCAACGCATTATACAATTGCAACTCGCGCAGTGATTATTCTGTTGTTTCTTCAAAGTGATTATTAATTCAGCATCAATATCAAATTCTCGTTGTTTTTTTTTGTCCTGTTGTTTGTAACCGGAGAGTTTTTTATTAATGATGCTAACATCAATATCACTTATTGTTGTGTCATTATCATCGCCTGACTCTGTCAGGACAACTCTTCGAAGTTGATTTATTTTTCGTACTCTGGATACTGCGAGATAGACTAAATTCGACCATTCGATGTGATTATCCACCATCCAAACAATTGTATCCGATATAGTCAATCCCTGTGAAGAGTGTATTGTTGCTGCGTATCCTAGCGTCCACGGGGATTTATTAGCACGCAATGCATCTTCAACGACATTGATATCAACCAGCACAATATCATTTAACACGAGAATCTGTTTTTCACTCTGTCCTGGAATATCAACTTCAATATTCTGTTTTCGTGTATCCGATGGCCTATAACAAAGGGGTACTGGAAGCGTTGCAAATTTTTCTTTATGCAATTCAAATAACTTCATCTGAAGTGTATCCCTGACTATTTTTCTACTTGCAATTATCAAATCATTTGGTTTCCATGTTTCCCAGAAATCGTTTATTTGAGTTTCTGAAATCACTTCACGCGCTATTTCGCACTGGATTCTATCCGGTTGTAATCTAATTAGCGCTTTGAACTCGCGTAATCGTTCATCAAGTGATCTATAATCAGTGGTGATTTCTTCATAGTAGTCTACAAATCCCCTTAGCCATTCATGTGGAGATGCACCGACAAATGGTGGTGGTTGGCCGTGATCACCGCACATGACGACTTTTGTGTTTTTGTTTAACAACCACTCGAGAAATATTTGTAATACATCTAATGACACTGTGCATATTTCATCCCAGATTATGATTTCAGGAATGAATTTATCACCCATTCGATCAGGAGTCCATTTGTCACCCTTCCATCGAAAGAAACTATGGTAAGTACAGGCATTTACCCCTCGCTGTATCATCTCTCTGGCGAGTCTGTGAGTCGGTGTTAGCACAATCATGGTTGACCGACGAAATAATTCAATTGCACGAGTTGTCTTTCCTGACCCACCACAACCGTTTAAATAAACTGTCTTGTATCGACATATTGGATCAGATACCGGTGGTGCATTAGAAAATTCTGATTGATTTTCAGCGCGGTTACAACAAAGATATTTATCATCCATGGCAACGTCTGCGGATTCACAATACTCATGTAGCATCTCCCTTTTAAATCGCCAACGCCCCCACGCTTCCTCGGGATCTGTGAATTTAGCTACAGCTGATTTGTATTTATTGTGTATATACATCGAATCAGTGGCCACTCTAACCGCGGTATTAGGAAATCTATTTATCATCGAAAATAGATTAATAGAAGCATAGGCTAGCATTGAACTTCTCAAATGTGTGTACTGGGAATTATGTCCATCACAGTAGGTAACAACCGTACCTAATTTCTCACCATTGGATAGAAAAGCATCCTTACGGGATACAAGTTTTCCCTGTTTCATTAAATCCGCTACAAGAAAATCGTATTCAGCGACATCTATGATCAAGCGCGAAGAGTATTTTGCGTTGTCGTACCGTCCACCTTGAGTGAATTTACCGATTATTCTTCGTCCGAGATCCTTTGCTTGTTCTTTTTTAATTTCAAATAACTTCTTAGACCAATTTATGATTTCTTCTTCATTGAAATCAGGGAATTGTTTTCGCAATTCGCTGATTATTCTATCTAGATCGGGTTGTGGTAGCCAAACTTCTTTCTGAGCTCGATAGCATATAATAGCCTCGGAAACAATCAACGATATTAGCATACCACAATCAATCATATATCGTAGTAACACTATTGGCATCCAGGCCTTTTCAGATAGGTGTCTACCGAGCCAAACATAACTACACGGATGTAACCCTGTAGCTAATTCGAATGATATCACACGAGCGAATCCGGTTAAATCAAAATCAGGTAATGGTCCATTAATCGCAACACGAGTCATTTCATGTGTTGGGTGTCCAAATCGTTTGAAGTACTCAGCGCATTCCCCATACCCGAGAAAACTTCCGGGATAACACGCGGCTATATCAATTGAAATCATACCATCACGTGAGTATTTCGTATTCCACAATCCTCCATGACCAAATTCGACGCAACTCGATTTAACATCCTCAAGAAAATCACTTCGTGTTGGACGCCATGAGTTTTTTTCTCTTGCGAAGTGAGCTACCACTGATGGAATAGTAAAACTATCCGTGAGTAGTTTTTCATGGAAACTCTCCGGTGAAAAATCATTAGCGATTTTTCTCATTCTGTTATCTAATTCTTCAACGCGATATAATTCACCATTTGGTTTTACAAATTGATCGAATCCTTCATCACTTCTAAGTAACCACACTGACACAGGATCATCCTTACACAACGCATTAATAGCATCAAATAATCTCTCTTCATAGAAAACATCCCCGACGAACTCCTTAGGGATATATTTCACGGTTCGTTCTCGTGGAAATACTGTTACCGCAGGTGTCCACGCGTGTTTGTTATGATCAATAATCTGTATTGGTGCTCCATTTTTGTTATATTTCGGTTCGTATAAAACCTCTCCGGTTATCGTCATAACTGTTATTGGAAATCTTAATGATGTTTCTAACTTAGCTATATCAGAAATCTTTGCACCGTTCTGTTTCACTGTCAGTTCCCACTCGGTTATTTTTTTTCGTCTTAGATCAGTTAGTTTATTTCCTCGGGATGCATTTGTGAAGTGCTCCATTACCCGTGTTGCTACACAATTAAGCCCTGACGAATATTTCATAGGAGCTAGTTTTGCGATATCGGGTTTATCATTTAACGGATATAGCCCATAAACCATTGCTGTTACGGGATAAGATCTTTCGTAGTATGGTTTGTCAATGCCGGTTAGAATCCCTGGTTTGGAATCTCTACTCACAATGACAGCTTTTTTATTCTTGAGGATTGGTTCAAATTTATCCCTAATAATCCATTTGCCATCGACTTCAATAATGAATTTGATTCGGAAAAAATACCGTTTTTCCCCAACATGTGAAATTATCACTGCTGCTTTTTCATCATTCATTGTAGCGTCAACAACACCATCAATTCGAAGTGTTGACCAACAATAGGATGCTCCATCACGCTTAAATTCATTGAAACAATCTCTGATTTTATTAATCATGGCTTTATCAAGAATTTTATTCTTGGGTGTATTAGAAACTATATCGAGATTGAATTGAGCATCTTTCCAGGATAATTTCTTGGACGCTTTTGAAATCCGAAGGATTTTGGGTTTATCGAGATTAAATTTGTTACGTTTTTTGGGTCTATCGAGATTAAATCTAGGACTGATTTTCAATAATCTCTTAAACTCTTTCATGTTTCCGTCTCTTGGACGTTTGATACGTTTTTTGGGTCTATCGAGATTAAATCTAGGATTGATTTTCAATAATCTCTTAAACTCTTTCATGTTTCCGTCTCTTGGACGTTTGATACGTTTTTTGGGTCTATCGAGATTAAATCTAGGACTGATTTTCAATAATCTCTTAAACTCTTTCATGTTTCCGTCTCTTGGACGTTTGATACGTTTTTTGGGTCTATCGAGATTAAATCTAGGATTGATTTTTAATAATCTCTTAAACTCCTTATCAGCATTGAATTCAGCATTTTTCGAAGTCAATCTCTTGAACTCTTTCATGCTATACTAAAAACAAGTGTCTAAATGAAAGATTTATGTATAATGAATCCCCCTGCAATGGATCAGTCATTGAATTAGACAAATAGTATAGTATAAGAATGACCCAAGAATTCAGACAGCACCCTGTGAGTACAAATTATGAAGCATCCAGTGATGGTGTTGTAAGAAACCGTAGACTGAAGAACCCAGTTGGGTGGGATAATGGTATGGGGTATTTGTTCTTTACTGTTGGAAAGAAGAAATATTACAATCATCGTTTCGTGTACGAGTGTTTCCATGGATTGATCAAAGATGGTTTTGTTATTGATCATATTGATTCTAATCCGAAGAACAATTCTTTATCAAATCTGCAGGCTGTTACACATAGTGAAAATACCAAACGAGGGGGGACTGGGAAATACTCGAAAAAAGCGAGACCTGTGAAATCTTTGAATACGATAACTAACGAAGAAAAAGTATTTAAATCAATATATGAAGCCGGCAAGTATTTCAATATTTGTAGACCCTCTGTACGATATGTTGCAGAGGGGGTTTGTCGATCGGCTATTTCAAAAGGGACGGGACAAAAAATTCAATTTAGTTATGTCTAATACGTCATATTTTTCATTTAGAAATATGTCATTGCTATAGAATAATGAATTCTGAAAACATGAATAGCATCATATCCGAGATTTCAAAATTGAAAGGTTGGGATATTGAACTATCAGATGGGTTAAATCCTGATCAAATCATGTCTGATTTTCAGGATATAGAATACGGAGTTAACAACAATAAATACATGCTGCCAAAGAAATATGCACTCATCAAAAGAATTCAGAATTCTATTAAGGACTCTCTCGCATTTTCCAGTGACGTAAGTGTGTTCGCTCCGTTATATACCATCGTAGAACGAATACGAAAAGAATTGGGGTACGAATACGAATTGAAAAAGGAGGTTAATTCTAAAGTTAGAAACCTACGGGCGTTAATTCAAGAAAATGAACAATTTTGAATGACCATTTATCATTATTTGATTGACCGACCATTTATCATTATTTGATTGTGACCGTCCCCTCATAGAGATTTTAATTTTTTTTAGCATTTTTTGATTGATAATGTCAGAAACAGTGAATAAAAAATTGATGGCTGGTTCGGATTGATCAAAAATAGAATGGGGAAAGTGACATTATTAATTATTTTATATACAATTTGGTCACTTTCCCCATCATTGATAGAGCCGTTAAAACACTTCCACGGTGACTTTGTCACTGGTGTTAGGTCGGGATTGAAAAATTGTTTTGCAATTGAAAAATTGTTTCTGATTTCAAATAATGGTCAATGAAGCATTAACAACCCGATTGGCTCGTGAACGATTAGATGCAATTAAGAGATTTGTACCAATTCGTGACTCTGTACGGAATAAACTACAACAACGACAGAGTTTTCAGACTGATTTTGCTGCGGGATCTGAAGAATTGTTTAAACCAGTAACAACAGCAACGAAGGGGATAGAGCGTGCTATACTGGGAGATGATCCTGACGGTAAAAGAAAAGAAGAGGGTCTTATTCCTGTGTTAGAAAAAATAGCAAAAAGAACTAAACAAACAAAAAAATCCTTGCAATCACTTCCTCAGGATATATCAACCGCTTCGAAACGAACATTTAAAGGATTTCAGGAAGAACTAGTTAGCGGACTACCTAAATCAATTATATTTACCGAGAGCGCTAAACAACAAATTCTCAACGAGGATATAGACAATTTAGGTGAATTCGCTGCTAACAGCTATGATTCACAAGAGAAGTTTTTCACGGACAATTATTCGGATTATAGAATGTCACATAATGAATGGGCTGATATAGTGTATGAAATAAATACTGGGAGTTTAGATAGAAGGATGAAGGACTACAGAGACTTCAAAAGAAAATTTCAACTCCAAATAAGACGGCCATATGATGAGAAGAAATTTTCGGGGAGTGGTCTAGTTGGAAACGCTAGCGTTTCATGTCCTGGTAGTGTTCTCAGTGATATATCACGATTAGAGGTTCTTGTAGGAGGGTTCCGAGCCGGAAATAACTCACCGGAAATAATTAATGAAGCAGCTGATATCTGTAGACGATTATTTCAGGGTGGTATCATGGATATCAGCACATATCGAGATTTCATTGGCGAGTTAGTGGAAAGTGGGTATCATAGTGACTAAATCGATTAGATAAATAACAATTGAAAAATTGTTTCTGATTTAAAATAATGATCATACACTACAATCATGATAAACCAACCCCCGTCTACGTAGTTAATTCACGGTTTCCGGTTTATAGAGTATACTACGGAGATGGTTTAGGTAATACCATTGCGGGGTTATTTGCGAGAATGGCTCCAAAAGTGATGCCGTTAGCTAAACAACTAGGAATGAAAGCCATTGATGTTATTCGTGATAAGGGTATTAGTGCTGTTGGAGATTTTGCTGGAAAAGCGTTTTCAGCTGCGAAGAATAAAATAACATCATTAGTGAGACGAAAAAAGAAACCGGTACCGTTACCGTCTACAGCAGAAATGCCTGCAAGTGTTAGTAGAATTATAAATAACGCAGTAGATGAAAAATTAGCGTCGATGGTGACTCCCTTGATAAATCAAGAGGACCAAAATAACATGATAGCAAACATGATAGCAGGAAGTGGCTTTAAAAAAACACGACGATGAAATGGGAAATCGCGATTTAGACTCTGATAAATAGAATAAAATGTTCAAAAGGTCACCTGATCCAGCATTTGATATAGACGCCCCAGTTGGCAAGGATGATTCTGTACGCGATTTTCAATTTTATTCTTATCACGCAGTACAACCAGATCTCCGATCGCGAATTGAACTTCAAGTTCATGATACCAGTAAATACTTCCTACCGTGTGAGGCATTTATCGAAATCGAAGGAGAACTTGTAACAAATGTTGCAGCTGATACCCCATATGACATAAACCCAACTACACGAGTTGGTTTTGTTAATAACGGCATAATGGCGTTATTTGAAAGCGCTAGATATCTCATTGATGGAAAAGAAATTGAATCCATTGACCGTGAAGTTGATGTTGCAACAACAATAATCGGGTTAGCGAGATATTCTGATGATTATTCAAGATCAGCGGGTCCATCTATGATGTTTTCTAAGGATATCACTGATCACCCTGAACACAACCAGTATTCTAGAGTCAAGGCAACACAAGCTACCGCAGTTGATCCAGCACCAGCCGGATATACAAGACCAGCTGGTACTTTTGATGTCATAAATAATATCATTAACTACAACCTAGGGTTTGCAACACGTGTAGCAACGTTGCAAGGACAGCGTCGACAATTTTCATGTGCAATTCCACTGCATCATATATTCGGATTCTGTAGAAACGTCCGAAAAGTTATCTATGGAGCGAAGCATACAGTAGCGCTTGTACGAAAGGGTACTGATAATGATGCAATCTGGCGTGATGTTGGTGCTCCCGAGGGTAAAGTCATTTTATCAAAACTAGCATTATGGATGCCAGTATTAACTCCATCAATCACAGCAGAAGAAAAATTATTATCATTTATGGAACAAGGAGGAAAGTCGTTGTTGAGTTGGTTATCAGTGACCACTGATATCAAACAGGATAATGTTGATGATATATTTACTTGGCATCTGGCATCAAAACAAGGTGTTTCAGCTCCACGTCATATATTCGTAGCGTTACAGAATAATGCGCGAGTTGGTAATCAAGAACGAAGCCATATGATATTTGATCAGTTAGGTGTTAGAGAAGTCTCGCTGAGAATAAACGGCCAACAGGAACCATCTGAGGATATACAACTCGATTACACTCACAACCATATTGCACGTGTATATCATAACCTATTGTCGTTTATGGCACGTGATCTAAATGTGGATACTGGTTTGCAAATATCACAATTGGATTTTAAAAGCCTCTATCCGATCTATTACTTCTCACTGGAACATCTCGATTTGATGAGACAATCTGTCGTTGATATACACTTTAGAGCCCGTGTAACCCGTCCTGGTGGTATTGCTAATTATAGAGCGGTTGCTGTCATTCTCAGTGATAAATCAATGCTACTTGAAGGTGTTGGTGGAAGAATGAGAGTGGTAGATGCACCAGTGGAAAACATGTAATTGAAATTGTAAACGATTTAGAATCAATCAATTATGTATAATGTCATATAGTGTTATTAGTGTTGCGTTAACTCCCGGTCAATTAAAAAAATTGCAATCAGAATCGGCTAAGCGATGTGGAACCACAATCACGTTGAAACCCAACCAAATGACTGGTGGTGCAAATAAATTATCGCTGACAACTCGTCAGGTGAAACATTTCAATGATGCACTAGTAGCAAAAAAGGGTGTTCAGATTACTCTTTCTGCGGCTGCTATCAAAAATATGATTAAAACAGGCGGTATATTTCCGTTGTTTGCTGCGTTACCAGCATTGATTGCAGCAGCAGCCCCAGCGGTGGCTAAGGCGGCGGCGTTAGGGGCTGTTGGTACTGCAGCAGGGATGGCACTACAGAAAGCAACGGGGAAGGGGTATAAAAAAAAGGGAAAGGGTCTAAGACTACCAGGAACCCCGTATTCGTGGTACAGCGGAAAGGGTCTAAGACTACCAGGAACGATTTATTAATTCGGGAATCGAAGATTCCTATGTCCAATTTTGATTTAATGGATGCTGCTAAAAAACTCGCGATTAAAAATTTCAGAGGTGTCTTTATGAAAGATCAATTACCACATCAACCAAACAGCGTTGAAACCGGTATTATTAATCTCGATAACAGCACCGGACCTGGAACTCACTGGGTTGCATACGCTATTGATCCACGTGGGATTGTCTATTTCGATTCATATGGATTAGCCCCACCAAAAGAGTTTTTGCGTTATATAAAAACCCTTCCAATGAAGACTTGGTATTCTACGCTACCAACACAAACGATGATTGACCCACCAATATGTGGCAGCGAAGTATTAAATGTCCTTGACGCTATTTCTAACTCCTTGAGTAACCCAAGCGGAAAACCACCACATGTTGTCGTTAATGAATACACTAGTAATCGCTGGCAACGACGAAGTCGTCAAAAACGATTTTAAAGAGAGAAAGAGTTTTACAATAACATGATTGATATTTGGGGGAGATCTTTGAAACCCAAACCCGATGGCACTGCACCACCTGATTCTGTCAAGGATGTAAAAAAACTAATCAAAGATGAAATAGCTGAGACGTTGAACTTAACAAATGTTGATCCTAATGAAATAGTTGTATTTCAAGACAAACAGGGTAAATTGAAAACCAGTAATATTTCTCTGGATGATATTTTGGTTAAACAACAAAACGCAATCGAGAACACCGTTGCGTTATTTTCCGATCAGGGTAAACTCAAACCGGGTGTACTCGTTTCGACGATTACAGATCGATTAAAAACTCTCAACGATGAGTTAAACAATTCTCTGGTTGTACTAAAAACACTTGAATCTAGAATTGAAGATAACGGAAAACAGTTTATATCATTTCGTAGAAATATCATTGATAAATTTATTGGAACCCAGTTGGATAAAATAGAAATAAAACTCCCTGATATTAAAAAATCCATCGATGAGACGAAAAACTTCATCGAAGCCGTCAAAGGTGATTTTTCGAGGATGATAACAATCATTGAAAAAACAAAAATTCCTCATGAGAAAACCAACAACGTGGTATACACAATCCAACACGGATCATTTGAGTGGACACCTACAAACAACAAATTAAATATCACTGCAACCGTTAAGGGTATTTATCGATTAACACTAGTAACACCATTAACTCAATTTAATATATCATCGTCGAGTTCATCCGGGGTTAATAATACGATTTCAACGATCATCGACAAGGATACAACTGAAAAGTTCACTATAACAGCTACTGATAAAAATTTGATTGGGGTTTCAGTAACCTGGTATGTGGAATTCGTAGCGGATTTAAGTAAATAACTAAATTGAAAGGATTTCACAATTGAAAACGCTAGCTTTTTTAAAATAACAACAATGACTTTGTCATCGACGCAATGTCGCTATGATCAGGTCAGAGAATTTCAGAATAGACTCAAAACCCTCACTGAGGAGTATCAAATAAAAATAAAAAAATACCGACGAAGAATCACCGCAATTGATATTATTATGTACTCGGTGTCAAGCGTTCTCACTGGCGCCGGAATAATACTTGGATCGGTTATAATGATTGCCCCGGTCGTAGTTCCAATTTGCATTTCTGCGGTGGCTACAATCGGGGGTATATCAACCGGGATAGCAAAAAGGATATCATCATGCAGCCAGAGTAAACTGCAGAATTACTTACTTCAATTTCATATTGCATCAACCGCATATTCGCAGTTATCCCTGATGATATCGTCGTCACTCGATAATACAATTATATCAGATAGTGAATTCTCAGCGATGGTCAGTATTTTTGATTCCGCGATATCGAAATTAGAGCAACAACATGAGTATAATAACAATGACAACACAGATGGAATCAGAAAAAACAAACCCAAAAAACAAAATGATCTCAATAATATCAACATTACCAGATTGTGAGTTCTCGGTGATGGTCAGTATTTATGATTCCTCGATACCAAAATTAGAAATACAACATGAATATAATGACGACACCGCAGGAATTACTTCAACGAATAGTGGAGAACACGAACCCAGTACAAACAAGCATGATATCAATAACATCAACGAATCCAGAATTCAGTGTGAATTTCCCCTCTCCGGTTCCGGTGAAGGAGATAGCGCTAGCAAAACTACGAGTGTATCACAGTTGGCCTAATATCAGATCAAAATCATTTGGTGGTCAACAACCCAATAATTCTTTAGTGTTTGCAAATGAGAATAAACCCGACGGAACCCCAGACTGGAAAGTTGTTTCGATACCAACAGGGTCATACCAAATCGAACAAATCAATAATGAATTAGCGCGTAGAATAAAATCGATTACTGGAAAAGAATCAAAAATCGCTATAACGGTTCATGAGCCGACGCTATCATCTGCCATTGAAATAAACTCAGAAGAATACGTCGTAGATATATATCAAAGCTCAATAAGAACCGTACTAGGATGGCCTGAATTACCACCAGTGGAAAAAACCGTTGATGTACCAGAACCACAAAAATCTGATTATATCACCGACAGAATAAAACCTGATAATCCAATAAAGAGTTATAAAGAGCACGAAAACACTTTAGATTTTTTTGGTTTCATATTCCCAAAAAGGGCGGATGGTAGATCATTGCCAGAGTATCCTTTTGCTAACAAACCTGAAATCGTTAAAAATTTCACAGCGATGAATAATGATTTTTCACTGTTGTTAATATCTCTTAAATCCGGTTCTCTCACCCGAGATGAATTTATCAGCGTCGTAGAAACATGCAATAAAATTATCGACGATATGGAAACATTTAATTTAAAAATTATTCAGGATATATTAGATGAAGATAACCCAAAATCGAGAACAGAATTTGCATTAGACTATGAAATCCGCGTTGAAGATATCCCCACATTCAAACTACCAGGATATAACGTACCAGAACTAAAAAAACTTCTCAGTGACACCATCGATGTTGGTTTTAAAATAATTCATGATGCATGGAAAAAAACATCATCAGGGGAAATAAAAATCCTCAAACACAATAATGACCCAGACGGTGGCGGTAGGCATATCGCTCCGTTCAACGTGAATATTTCATCGGTGATTGCGCTCAATTTAGTGTGTGATGTTATTGAAGGAAGCTATCAAATTAATCTCGAACGATCAAATCAAGCTCAGCAAGGGTATATTCTTTATTCATTTGCACCAACAGCTCCTCCAGGATTTTTAATAATTGAGTCTCCGGTTAATCCAGTCTATATGCGGTGTCATAATGATTCGTTAACGAGAATTAATTTCAAACTCACCGACCAGTCCAATAATCTGATTGATTTACAAGAAGAGGTGTTAGTGATTAGTTTGTTTGTGAAATCCTAAATTGCTTTGCAATTTCAAAGGATTTTCGTCCTAAGGACTTTCATCATAAAGACTGGTTAAAATCATTTATTATTTTTTGTTAACCCAGTGATGAAATCACTAAGCAGCAGAGAGGGTGGATGACAACAAGTTGCGACCAAAATTAATTAAAAAATCGTTTTCATTTTTTTAGTTAAAATGATTTCGTAGGGAGATTTCAATCAATTTTTTGTCTGAAAACGTTGTAGGATTCGCCATCTTTTGGTTAAAATAAGATTATAGGACGGCTCGTTTTAGGATTTCAATCAAAATTTGTCTAAAAACGTTGTAGGATTCACCCTCTCTGCTGCTTAAAAGCTTTTTGAAACCCTTTACCCCGCTTGGATTTGGTTAATACTTGGTTTATTGGATGCGCACCATTGGATAGTACGTCACCATACTTTAAAACCGGTTCCCACCATTTTTTTCAGCATGACTTTTGATGAAAAACGGACTTTTTGGTTTTTCATGTTATGGATCAGTTGGGCTTAGATAAAAGCTTTTTGAAACCCTTTACCCCGCTTGGATTTGGTTAATACTTGGTTTATTGGATGCGCACCATTGGATAGTACGTCACCATACTTTAAAACCGGTTCCCACCATTTTTTTCAGCATGACTTTTGATGAAAAACGGACTTTTTGGTTTTTCATGTTATGGATCAGTTGGGCTTAGATAAAAGCTTTTTGAAACCCTTTACCCCGCTTGGATTTGGTTAATACTTGGTTTATTGGATGCGCACCATTGGATAGTACGTCACCATACTTTAAAACCGGTTCCCACCATTTTTTTCAGCATGACTTTTGATGAAAAACGGACTTTTTGGTTTTTCATGTTATGGATCAGTTGGGCTTAGATAAAAGCTTTTTGAAACCCTTTACCCCGCTTGGATTTGGTTAATACTTGGTTTATTGGATGCGCACCATTGGATAGTACGTCACCATACTTTAAAACCGGTTCCCACCATTTTTTTCAGCATGACTTTTGATGAAAAACGGACTTTTTGGTTTTTCATGTTATGGATCAGTTGGGCTTAGATAAAAGCTTTTTGAAACCCTTTACCCCGCTTGGATTTGGTTAATACTTGGTTTATTGGATGCGCACCATTGGATAGTACGTCACCATACTTTAAAACCGGTTCCCACCATTTTTTTCAGCATGACTTTTGATGAAAAACGGACTTTTTGGTTTTTCATGTTATGGATCAGTTGGGCTTAGATAAAAGCTTTTTGAAACCCTTTACCCCGCTTGGATTTGGTTAATACTTGGTTTATTGGATGCGCACCATTGGATAGTACGTCACCATACTTTAAAACCGGTTCCCACCATTTTTTTCAGCATGACTTTTGATGAAAAACGGACTTTTTGGTTTTTCATGTTATGGATCAGTTGGGCTTAGATAAAAGCTTTTTGAAACCCTTTACCCCGCTTGGATTTGGTTAATACTTGGTTTATTGGATGCGCACCATTGGATAGTACGTCACCATACTTTAAAACCGGTTCCCACCATTTTTTTCAGCATGACTTTTGATGAAAAACGGACTTTTTGGTTTTTCATGTTATGGATCAGTTGGGCTTAGATAAAAGCTTTTTGAAACCCTTTACCCCGCTTGGATTTGGTTAATACTTGGTTTATTGGATGCGCACCATTGGATAGTACGTCACCATACTTTAAAACCGGTTCCCACCATTTTTTTCAGCATGACTTTTGATGAAAAACGGACTTTTTGGTTTTTCATGTTATGGATCAGTTGGGCTTAGATAAAAGCTTTTTGAAACCCTTTACCCCGCTTGGATTTGGTTAATACTTGGTTTATTGGATGCGCACCATTGGATAGTACGTCACCATACTTTAAAACCGGTTCCCACCATTTTTTTCAGCATGACTTTTGATGAAAAACGGACTTTTTGGTTTTTCATGTTATGGATCAGTTGGGCTTAGATAAAAGCTTTTTGAAACCCTTTACCCCGCTTGGATTTGGTTAATACTTGGTTTATTGGATGCGCACCATTGGATAGTACGTCACCATACTTTAAAACCGGTTCCCACCATTTTTTTCAGCATGACTTTTGATGAAAAACGGACTTTTTGGTTTTTCATGTTATGGATCAGTTGGGCTTAGATAAAAGCTTTTTGAAACCCTTTACCCCGCTTGGATTTGGTTAATACTTGGTTTATTGGATGCGCACCATTGGATAGTACGTCACCATACTTTAAAACCGGTTCCCACCATTTTTTTCAGCATGACTTTTGATGAAAAACGGACTTTTTGGTTTTTCATGCTATGGATCAGTTGGGCTTAGATAAAAGCTTTTTGAAACCCTTTACCCCGCTTGGATTTGGTTAATACTTGGTTTATTGGATGCGCACCATTGGATAGTACGTCACCATACTTTAAAACCGGTTCCCACCATTTTTTTCAGCATGACTTTTGATGAAAAACGGACTTTTTGGTTTTTCATGTTATGGATCAGTTGGGCTTAGATAAAAGCTTTTTGAAACCCTTTACCCCGCTTGGATTTGGTTAATACTTGGTTTATTGGATGCGCACCATTGGATAGTACGTCACCATACTTTAAAACCGGTTCCCACCATTTTTTTCAGCATGACTTTTGATGAAAAACGGACTTTTTGGTTTTTCATGTTATGGATCAGTTGGGCTTAGATAAAAGCTTTTTGAAACCCTTTACCCCGCTTGGATTTGGTTAATACTTGGTTTATTGGATGCGCACCATTGGATAGTACGTCACCATACTTTAAAACCGGTTCCCACCATTTTTTTCAGCATGACTTTTGATGAAAAACGGACTTTTTGGTTTTTCATGTTATGGATCAGTTGGGCTTAGATAAAAGCTTTTTGAAACCCTTTACCCCGCTTGGATTTGGTTAATACTTGGTTTATTGGATGCGCACCATTGGATAGTACGTCACCATACTTTAAAACCGGTTCCCACCATTTTTTTCAGCATGACTTTTGATGAAAAACGGACTTTTTGGTTTTTCATGTTATGGATCAGTTGGGCTTAGATAAAAGCTTTTTGAAACCCTTTACCCCGCTTGGATTTGGTTAATACTTGGTTTATTGGATGCGCACCATTGGATAGTACGTCACCATACTTTAAAACCGGTTCCCACCATTTTTTTCAGCATGACTTTTGATGAAAAACGGACTTTTTGGTTTTTCATGTTATGGATCAGTTGGGCTTAGATAAAAGCTTTTTGAAACCCTTTACCCCGCTTGGATTTGGTTAATACTTGGTTTATTGGATGCGCACCATTGGATAGTACGTCACCATACTTTAAAACCGGTTCCCACCATTTTTTTCAGCATGACTTTTGATGAAAAACGGACTTTTTGGTTTTTCATGTTATGGATCAGTTGGGCTTAGATAAAAGCTTTTTGAAACCCTTTACCCCGCTTGGATTTGGTTAATACTTGGTTTATTGGATGCGCACCATTGGATAGTACGTCACCATACTTTAAAACCGGTTCCCACCATTTTTTTCAGCATGACTTTTGATGAAAAACGGACTTTTTGGTTTTTCATGTTATGGATCAGTTGGGCTTAGATAAAAGCTTTTTGAAACCCTTTACCCCGCTTGGATTTGGTTAATACTTGGTTTATTGGATGCGCACCATTGGATAGTACGTCACCATACTTTAAAACCGGTTCCCACCATTTTTTTCAGCATGACTTTTGATGAAAAACGGACTTTTTGGTTTTTCATGTTATGGATCAGTTGGGCTTAGATAAAAGCTTTTTGAAACCCTTTACCCCGCTTGGATTTGGTTAATACTTGGTTTATTGGATGCGCACCATTGGATAGTACGTCACCATACTTTAAAACCGGTTCCCACCATTTTT
Organism: Unio pictorum; assembly: GCA_030141615.1. Lineage (NCBI taxonomy): Eukaryota > Metazoa > Mollusca > Bivalvia > Unionida > Unionidae > Unio > Unio pictorum. Next base: position 68,318 of record JARLTB010000309.1, read on the forward strand.
TTCAGCATGACTTTTGATGAAAAACGGACTTTTTGGTTTTTCATGTTATGGATCAGTTGGGCTTAGATAAAAGCTTTTTGAAACCCTTTACCCCGCTTGGATTTGGTTAATACTTGGTTTATTGGATGCGCACCATTGGATAGTACGTCACCATACTTTAAAACCGGTTCCCACCATTTTTTTCAGCATGACTTTTGATGAAAAACGGACTTTTTGGTTTTTCATGTTATGGATCAGTTGGGCTTAGATAAAAGCTTTTTGAAACCCTTTACCCCGCTTGGATTTGGTTAATACTTGGTTTATTGGATGCGCACCATTGGATAGTACGTCACCATACTTTAAAACCGGTTCCCACCATTTTTTTCAGCATGACTTTTGATGAAAAACGGACTTTTTGGTTTTTCATGTTATGGATCAGTTGGGCTTAGATAAAAGCTTTTTGAAACCCTTTACCCCGCTTGGATTTGGTTAATACTTGGTTTATTGGATGCGCACCATTGGATAGTACGTCACCATACTTTAAAACCGGTTCCCACCATTTTTTTCAGCATGACTTTTGATGAAAAACGGACTTTTTGGTTTTTCATGTTATGGATCAGTTGGGCTTAGATAAAAGCTTTTTGAAACCCTTTACCCCGCTTGGATTTGGTTAATACTTGGTTTATTGGATGCGCACCATTGGATAGTACGTCACCATACTTTAAAACCGGTTCCCACCATTTTTTTCAGCATGACTTTTGATGAAAAACGGACTTTTTGGTTTTTCATGTTATGGATCAGTTGGGCTTAGATAAAAGCTTTTTGAAACCCTTTACCCCGCTTGGATTTGGTTAATACTTGGTTTATTGGATGCGCACCATTGGATAGTACGTCACCATACTTTAAAACCGGTTCCCACCATTTTTTTCAGCATGACTTTTGATGAAAAACGGACTTTTTGGTTTTTCATGTTATGGATCAGTTGGGCTTAGATAAAAGCTTTTTGAAACCCTTTACCCCGCTTGGATTTGGTTAATACTTGGTTTATTGGATGCGCACCATTGGATAGTACGTCACCATACTTTAAAACCGGTTCCCACCATTTTTTTCAGCATGACTTTTGATGAAAAACGGACTTTTTGGTTTTTCATGTTATGGATCAGTTGGGCTTAGATAAAAGCTTTTTGAAACCCTTTACCCCGCTTGGATTTGGTTAATACTTGGTTTATTGGATGCGCACCATTGGATAGTACGTCACCATACTTTAAAACCGGTTCCCACCATTTTTTTCAGCATGACTTTTGATGAAAAACGGACTTTTTGGTTTTTCATGTTATGGATCAGTTGGGCTTAGATAAAAGCTTTTTGAAACCCTTTACCCCGCTTGGATTTGGTTAATACTTGGTTTATTGGATGCGCACCATTGGATAGTACGTCACCATACTTTAAAACCGGTTCCCACCATTTTTTTCAGCATGACTTTTGATGAAAAACGGACTTTTTGGTTTTTCATGTTATGGATCAGTTGGGCTTAGATAAAAGCTTTTTGAAACCCTTTACCCCGCTTGGATTTGGTTAATACTTGGTTTATTGGATGCGCACCATTGGATAGTACGTCACCATACTTTAAAACCGGTTCCCACCATTTTTTTCAGCATGACTTTTGATGAAAAACGGACTTTTTGGTTTTTCATGTTATGGATCAGTTGGGCTTAGATAAAAGCTTTTTGAAACCCTTTACCCCGCTTGGATTTGGTTAATACTTGGTTTATTGGATGCGCACCATTGGATAGTACGTCACCATACTTTAAAACCGGTTCCCACCATTTTTTTCAGCATGACTTTTGATGAAAAACGGACTTTTTGGTTTTTCATGTTATGGATCAGTTGGGCTTAGATAAAAGCTTTTTGAAACCCTTTACCCCGCTTGGATTTGGTTAATACTTGGTTTATTGGATGCGCACCATTGGATAGTACGTCACCATACTTTAAAACCGGTTCCCACCATTTTTTTCAGCATGACTTTTGATGAAAAACGGACTTTTTGGTTTTTCATGTTATGGATCAGTTGGGCTTAGATAAAAGCTTTTTGAAACCCTTTACCCCGCTTGGATTTGGTTAATACTTGGTTTATTGGATGCGCACCATTGGATAGTACGTCACCATACTTTAAAACCGGTTCCCACCATTTTTTTCAGCATGACTTTTGATGAAAAACGGACTTTTTGGTTTTTCATGTTATGGATCAGTTGGGCTTAGATAAAAGCTTTTTGAAACCCTTTACCCCGCTTGGATTTGGTTAATACTTGGTTTATTGGATGCGCACCATTGGATAGTACGTCACCATACTTTAAAACCGGTTCCCACCATTTTTTTCAGCATGACTTTTGATGAAAAACGGACTTTTTGGTTTTTCATGTTATGGATCAGTTGGGCTTAGATAAAAGCTTTTTGAAACCCTTTACCCCGCTTGGATTTGGTTAATACTTGGTTTATTGGATGCGCACCATTGGATAGTACGTCACCATACTTTAAAACCGGTTCCCACCATTTTTTTCAGCATGACTTTTGATGAAAAACGGACTTTTTGGTTTTTCATGTTATGGATCAGTTGGGCTTAGATAAAAGCTTTTTGAAACCCTTTACCCCGCTTGGATTTGGTTAATACTTGGTTTATTGGATGCGCACCATTGGATAGTACGTCACCATACTTTAAAACCGGTTCCCACCATTTTTTTCAGCATGACTTTTGATGAAAAACGGACTTTTTGGTTTTTCATGTTATGGATCAGTTGGGCTTAGATAAAAGCTTTTTGAAACCCTTTACCCCGCTTGGATTTGGTTAATACTTGGTTTATTGGATGCGCACCATTGGATAGTACGTCACCATACTTTAAAACCGGTTCCCACCATTTTTTTCAGCATGACTTTTGATGAAAAACGGACTTTTTGGTTTTTCATGTTATGGATCAGTTGGGCTTAGATAAAAGCTTTTTGAAACCCTTTACCCCGCTTGGATTTGGTTAATACTTGGTTTATTGGATGCGCACCATTGGATAGTACGTCACCATACTTTAAAACCGGTTCCCACCATTTTTTTCAGCATGACTTTTGATGAAAAACGGACTTTTTGGTTTTTCATGTTATGGATCAGTTGGGCTTAGATAAAAGCTTTTTGAAACCCTTTACCCCGCTTGGATTTGGTTAATACTTGGTTTATTGGATGCGCACCATTGGATAGTACGTCACCATACTTTAAAACCGGTTCCCACCATTTTTTTCAGCATGACTTTTGATGAAAAACGGACTTTTTGGTTTTTCATGTTATGGATCAGTTGGGCTTAGATAAAAGCTTTTTGAAACCCTTTACCCCGCTTGGATTTGGTTAATACTTGGTTTATTGGATGCGCACCATTGGATAGTACGTCACCATACTTTAAAACCGGTTCCCACCATTTTTTTCAGCATGACTTTTGATGAAAAACGGACTTTTTGGTTTTTCATGTTATGGATCAGTTGGGCTTAGATAAAAGCTTTTTGAAACCCTTTACCCCGCTTGGATTTGGTTAATACTTGGTTTATTGGATGCGCACCATTGGATAGTACGTCACCATACTTTAAAACCGGTTCCCACCATTTTTTTCAGCATGACTTTTGATGAAAAACGGACTTTTTGGTTTTTCATGTTATGGATCAGTTGGGCTTAGATAAAAGCTTTTTGAAACCCTTTACCCCGCTTGGATTTGGTTAATACTTGGTTTATTGGATGCGCACCATTGGATAGTACGTCACCATACTTTAAAACCGGTTCCCACCATTTTTTTCAGCATGACTTTTGATGAAAAACGGACTTTTTGGTTTTTCATGTTATGGATCAGTTGGGCTTAGATAAAAGCTTTTTGAAACCCTTTACCCCGCTTGGATTTGGTTAATACTTGGTTTATTGGATGCGCACCATTGGATAGTACGTCACCATACTTTAAAACCGGTTCCCACCATTTTTTTCAGCATGACTTTTGATGAAAAACGGACTTTTTGGTTTTTCATGTTATGGATCAGTTGGGCTTAGATAAAAGCTTTTTGAAACCCTTTACCCCGCTTGGATTTGGTTAATACTTGGTTTATTGGATGCGCACCATTGGATAGTACGTCACCATACTTTAAAACCGGTTCCCACCATTTTTTTCAGCATGACTTTTGATGAAAAACGGACTTTTTGGTTTTTCATGTTATGGATCAGTTGGGCTTAGATAAAAGCTTTTTGAAACCCTTTACCCCGCTTGGATTTGGTTAATACTTGGTTTATTGGATGCGCACCATTGGATAGTACGTCACCATACTTTAAAACCGGTTCCCACCATTTTTTTCAGCATGACTTTTGATGAAAAACGGACTTTTTGGTTTTTCATGTTATGGATCAGTTGGGCTTAGATAAAAGCTTTTTGAAACCCTTTACCCCGCTTGGATTTGGTTAATACTTGGTTTATTGGATGCGCACCATTGGATAGTACGTCACCATACTTTAAAACCGGTTCCCACCATTTTTTTCAGCATGACTTTTGATGAAAAACGGACTTTTTGGTTTTTCATGTTATGGATCAGTTGGGCTTAGATAAAAGCTTTTTGAAACCCTTTACCCCGCTTGGATTTGGTTAATACTTGGTTTATTGGATGCGCACCATTGGATAGTACGTCACCATACTTTAAAACCGGTTCCCACCATTTTTTTCAGCATGACTTTTGATGAAAAACGGACTTTTTGGTTTTTCATGTTATGGATCAGTTGGGCTTAGATAAAAGCTTTTTGAAACCCTTTACCCCGCTTGGATTTGGTTAATACTTGGTTTATTGGATGCGCACCATTGGATAGTACGTCACCATACTTTAAAACCGGTTCCCACCATTTTTTTCAGCATGACTTTTGATGAAAAACGGACTTTTTGGTTTTTCATGTTATGGATCAGTTGGGCTTAGATAAAAGCTTTTTGAAACCCTTTACCCCGCTTGGATTTGGTTAATACTTGGTTTATTGGATGCGCACCATTGGATAGTACGTCACCATACTTTAAAACCGGTTCCCACCATTTTTTTCAGCATGACTTTTGATGAAAAACGGACTTTTTGGTTTTTCATGTTATGGATCAGTTGGGCTTAGATAAAAGCTTTTTGAAACCCTTTACCCCGCTTGGATTTGGTTAATACTTGGTTTATTGGATGCGCACCATTGGATAGTACGTCACCATACTTTAAAACCGGTTCCCACCATTTTTTTCAGCATGACTTTTGATGAAAAACGGACTTTTTGGTTTTTCATGTTATGGATCAGTTGGGCTTAGATAAAAGCTTTTTGAAACCCTTTACCCCGCTTGGATTTGGTTAATACTTGGTTTATTGGATGCGCACCATTGGATAGTACGTCACCATACTTTAAAACCGGTTCCCACCATTTTTTTCAGCATGACTTTTGATGAAAAACGGACTTTTTGGTTTTTCATGTTATGGATCAGTTGGGCTTAGATAAAAGCTTTTTGAAACCCTTTACCCCGCTTGGATTTGGTTAATACTTGGTTTATTGGATGCGCACCATTGGATAGTACGTCACCATACTTTAAAACCGGTTCCCACCATTTTTTTCAGCATGACTTTTGATGAAAAACGGACTTTTTGGTTTTTCATGTTATGGATCAGTTGGGCTTAGATAAAAGCTTTTTGAAACCCTTTACCCCGCTTGGATTTGGTTAATACTTGGTTTATTGGATGCGCACCATTGGATAGTACGTCACCATACTTTAAAACCGGTTCCCACCATTTTTTTCAGCATGACTTTTGATGAAAAACGGACTTTTTGGTTTTTCATGTTATGGATCAGTTGGGCTTAGATAAAAGCTTTTTGAAACCCTTTACCCCGCTTGGATTTGGTTAATACTTGGTTTATTGGATGCGCACCATTGGATAGTACGTCACCATACTTTAAAACCGGTTCCCACCATTTTTTTCAGCATGACTTTTGATGAAAAACGGACTTTTTGGTTTTTCATGTTATGGATCAGTTGGGCTTAGATAAAAGCTTTTTGAAACCCTTTACCCCGCTTGGATTTGGTTAATACTTGGTTTATTGGATGCGCACCATTGGATAGTACGTCACCATACTTTAAAACCGGTTCCCACCATTTTTTTCAGCATGACTTTTGATGAAAAACGGACTTTTTGGTTTTTCATGTTATGGATCAGTTGGGCTTAGATAAAAGCTTTTTGAAACCCTTTACCCCGCTTGGATTTGGTTAATACTTGGTTTATTGGATGCGCACCATTGGATAGTACGTCACCATACTTTAAAACCGGTTCCCACCATTTTTTTCAGCATGACTTTTGATGAAAAACGGACTTTTTGGTTTTTCATGTTATGGATCAGTTGGGCTTAGATAAAAGCTTTTTGAAACCCTTTACCCCGCTTGGATTTGGTTAATACTTGGTTTATTGGATGCGCACCATTGGATAGTACGTCACCATACTTTAAAACCGGTTCCCACCATTTTTTTCAGCATGACTTTTGATGAAAAACGGACTTTTTGGTTTTTCATGTTATGGATCAGTTGGGCTTAGATAAAAGCTTTTTGAAACCCTTTACCCCGCTTGGATTTGGTTAATACTTGGTTTATTGGATGCGCACCATTGGATAGTACGTCACCATACTTTAAAACCGGTTCCCACCATTTTTTTCAGCATGACTTTTGATGAAAAACGGACTTTTTGGTTTTTCATGTTATGGATCAGTTGGGCTTAGATAAAAGCTTTTTGAAACCCTTTACCCCGCTTGGATTTGGTTAATACTTGGTTTATTGGATGCGCACCATTGGATAGTACGTCACCATACTTTAAAACCGGTTCCCACCATTTTTTTCAGCATGACTTTTGATGAAAAACGGACTTTTTGGTTTTTCATGTTATGGATCAGTTGGGCTTAGATAAAAGCTTTTTGAAACCCTTTACCCCGCTTGGATTTGGTTAATACTTGGTTTATTGGATGCGCACCATTGGATAGTACGTCACCATACTTTAAAACCGGTTCCCACCATTTTTTTCAGCATGACTTTTGATGAAAAACGGACTTTTTGGTTTTTCATGTTATGGATCAGTTGGGCTTAGATAAAAGCTTTTTGAAACCCTTTACCCCGCTTGGATTTGGTTAATACTTGGTTTATTGGATGCGCACCATTGGATAGTACGTCACCATACTTTAAAACCGGTTCCCACCATTTTTTTCAGCATGACTTTTGATGAAAAACGGACTTTTTGGTTTTTCATGTTATGGATCAGTTGGGCTTAGATAAAAGCTTTTTGAAACCCTTTACCCCGCTTGGATTTGGTTAATACTTGGTTTATTGGATGCGCACCATTGGATAGTACGTCACCATACTTTAAAACCGGTTCCCACCATTTTTTTCAGCATGACTTTTGATGAAAAACGGACTTTTTGGTTTTTCATGTTATGGATCAGTTGGGCTTAGATAAAAGCTTTTTGAAACCCTTTACCCCGCTTGGATTTGGTTAATACTTGGTTTATTGGATGCGCACCATTGGATAGTACGTCACCATACTTTAAAACCGGTTCCCACCATTTTTTTCAGCATGACTTTTGATGAAAAACGGACTTTTTGGTTTTTCATGTTATGGATCAGTTGGGCTTAGATAAAAGCTTTTTGAAACCCTTTACCCCGCTTGGATTTGGTTAATACTTGGTTTATTGGATGCGCACCATTGGATAGTACGTCACCATACTTTAAAACCGGTTCCCACCATTTTTTTCAGCATGACTTTTGATGAAAAACGGACTTTTTGGTTTTTCATGTTATGGATCAGTTGGGCTTAGATAAAAGCTTTTTGAAACCCTTTACCCCGCTTGGATTTGGTTAATACTTGGTTTATTGGATGCGCACCATTGGATAGTACGTCACCATACTTTAAAACCGGTTCCCACCATTTTTTTCAGCATGACTTTTGATGAAAAACGGACTTTTTGGTTTTTCATGTTATGGATCAGTTGGGCTTAGATAAAAGCTTTTTGAAACCCTTTACCCCGCTTGGATTTGGTTAATACTTGGTTTATTGGATGCGCACCATTGGATAGTACGTCACCATACTTTAAAACCGGTTCCCACCATTTTTTTCAGCATGACTTTTGATGAAAAACGGACTTTTTGGTTTTTCATGTTATGGATCAGTTGGGCTTAGATAAAAGCTTTTTGAAACCCTTTACCCCGCTTGGATTTGGTTAATACTTGGTTTATTGGATGCGCACCATTGGATAGTACGTCACCATACTTTAAAACCGGTTCCCACCATTTTTTTCAGCATGACTTTTGATGAAAAACGGACTTTTTGGTTTTTCATGTTATGGATCAGTTGGGCTTAGATAAAAGCTTTTTGAAACCCTTTACCCCGCTTGGATTTGGTTAATACTTGGTTTATTGGATGCGCACCATTGGATAGTACGTCACCATACTTTAAAACCGGTTCCCACCATTTTTTTCAGCATGACTTTTGATGAAAAACGGACTTTTTGGTTTTTCATGTTATGGATCAGTTGGGCTTAGATAAAAGCTTTTTGAAACCCTTTACCCCGCTTGGATTTGGTTAATACTTGGTTTATTGGATGCGCACCATTGGATAGTACGTCACCATACTTTAAAACCGGTTCCCACCATTTTTTTCAGCATGACTTTTGATGAAAAACGGACTTTTTGGTTTTTCATGTTATGGATCAGTTGGGCTTAGATAAAAGCTTTTTGAAACCCTTTACCCCGCTTGGATTTGGTTAATACTTGGTTTATTGGATGCGCACCATTGGATAGTACGTCACCATACTTTAAAACCGGTTCCCACCATTTTTTTCAGCATGACTTTTGATGAAAAACGGACTTTTTGGTTTTTCATGTTATGGATCAGTTGGGCTTAGATAAAAGCTTTTTGAAACCCTTTACCCCGCTTGGATTTGGTTAATACTTGGTTTATTGGATGCGCACCATTGGATAGTACGTCACCATACTTTAAAACCGGTTCCCACCATTTTTTTCAGCATGACTTTTGATGAAAAACGGACTTTTTGGTTTTTCATGTTATGGATCAGTTGGGCTTAGATAAAAGCTTTTTGAAACCCTTTACCCCGCTTGGATTTGGTTAATACTTGGTTTATTGGATGCGCACCATTGGATAGTACGTCACCATACTTTAAAACCGGTTCCCACCATTTTTTTCAGCATGACTTTTGATGAAAAACGGACTTTTTGGTTTTTCATGTTATGGATCAGTTGGGCTTAGATAAAAGCTTTTTGAAACCCTTTACCCCGCTTGGATTTGGTTAATACTTGGTTTATTGGATGCGCACCATTGGATAGTACGTCACCATACTTTAAAACCGGTTCCCACCATTTTTTTCAGCATGACTTTTGATGAAAAACGGACTTTTTGGTTTTTCATGTTATGGATCAGTTGGGCTTAGATAAAAGCTTTTTGAAACCCTTTACCCCGCTTGGATTTGGTTAATACTTGGTTTATTGGATGCGCACCATTGGATAGTACGTCACCATACTTTAAAACCGGTTCCCACCATTTTTTTCAGCATGACTTTTGATGAAAAACGGACTTTTTGGTTTTTCATGTTATGGATCAGTTGGGCTTAGATAAAAGCTTTTTGAAACCCTTTACCCCGCTTGGATTTGGTTAATACTTGGTTTATTGGATGCGCACCATTGGATAGTACGTCACCATACTTTAAAACCGGTTCCCACCATTTTTTTCAGCATGACTTTTGATGAAAAACGGACTTTTTGGTTTTTCATGTTATGGATCAGTTGGGCTTAGATAAAAGCTTTTTGAAACCCTTTACCCCGCTTGGATTTGGTTAATACTTGGTTTATTGGATGCGCACCATTGGATAGTACGTCACCATACTTTAAAACCGGTTCCCACCATTTTTTTCAGCATGACTTTTGATGAAAAACGGACTTTTTGGTTTTTCATGTTATGGATCAGTTGGGCTTAGATAAAAGCTTTTTGAAACCCTTTACCCCGCTTGGATTTGGTTAATACTTGGTTTATTGGATGCGCACCATTGGATAGCTACGTCACCATACTTTAAAACCGGTTCCCACCATTTTTTTCAGCATGACTTTTGATGAAAAACGGACTTTTTGGTTTTTCATGTTATGGATCAGTTGGGCTTAGATAAAAGCTTTTTGAAACCCTTTACCCCGCTTGGATTTGGTTAATACTTGGTTTATTGGATGCGCACCATTGGATAGTACGTCACCATACTTTAAAACCGGTTCCCACCATTTTTTTCAGCATGACTTTTGATGAAAAACGGACTTTTTGGTTTTTCATGTTATGGATCAGTTGGGCTTAGATAAAAGCTTTTTGAAACCCTTTACCCCGCTTGGATTTGGTTAATACTTGGTTTATTGGATGCGCACCATTGGATAGTACGTCACCATACTTTAAAACCGGTTCCCACCATTTTTTTCAGCATGACTTTTGATGAAAAACGGACTTTTTGGTTTTTCATGTTATGGATCAGTTGGGCTTAGATAAAAGCTTTTTGAAACCCTTTACCCCGCTTGGATTTGGTTAATACTTGGTTTATTGGATGCGCACCATTGGATAGTACGTCACCATACTTTAAAACCGGTTCCCACCATTTTTTTCAGCATGACTTTTGATGAAAAACGGACTTTTTGGTTTTTCATGTTATGGATCAGTTGGGCTTAGATAAAAGCTTTTTGAAACCCTTTACCCCGCTTGGATTTGGTTAATACTTGGTTTATTGGATGCGCACCATTGGATAGTACGTCACCATACTTTAAAACCGGTTCCCACCATTTTTTTCAGCATGACTTTTGATGAAAAACGGACTTTTTGGTTTTTCATGTTATGGATCAGTTGGGCTTAGATAAAAGCTTTTTGAAACCCTTTACCCCGCTTGGATTTGGTTAATACTTGGTTTATTGGATGCGCACCATTGGATAGTACGTCACCATACTTTAAAACCGGTTCCCACCATTTTTTTCAGCATGACTTTTGATGAAAAACGGACTTTTTGGTTTTTCATGTTATGGATCAGTTGGGCTTAGATAAAAGCTTTTTGAAACCCTTTACCCCGCTTGGATTTGGTTAATACTTGGTTTATTGGATGCGCACCATTGGATAGTACGTCACCATACTTTAAAACCGGTTCCCACCATTTTTTTCAGCATGACTTTTGATGAAAAACGGACTTTTTGGTTTTTCATGTTATGGATCAGTTGGGCTTAGATAAAAGCTTTTTGAAACCCTTTACCCCGCTTGGATTTGGTTAATACTTGGTTTATTGGATGCGCACCATTGGATAGTACGTCACCATACTTTAAAACCGGTTCCCACCATTTTTTTCAGCATGACTTTTGATGAAAAACGGACTTTTTGGTTTTTCATGTTATGGATCAGTTGGGCTTAGATAAAAGCTTTTTGAAACCCTTTACCCCGCTTGGATTTGGTTAATACTTGGTTTATTGGATGCGCACCATTGGATAGTACGTCACCATACTTTAAAACCGGTTCCCACCATTTTTTTCAGCATGACTTTTGATGAAAAACGGACTTTTTGGTTTTTCATGTTATGGATCAGTTGGGCTTAGATAAAAGCTTTTTGAAACCCTTTACCCCGCTTGGATTTGGTTAATACTTGGTTTATTGGATGCGCACCATTGGATAGTACGTCACCATACTTTAAAACCGGTTCCCACCATTTTTTTCAGCATGACTTTTGATGAAAAACGGACTTTTTGGTTTTTCATGTTATGGATCAGTTGGGCTTAGATAAAAGCTTTTTGAAACCCTTTACCCCGCTTGGATTTGGTTAATACTTGGTTTATTGGATGCGCACCATTGGATAGTACGTCACCATACTTTAAAACCGGTTCCCACCATTTTTTTCAGCATGACTTTTGATGAAAAACGGACTTTTTGGTTTTTCATGTTATGGATCAGTTGGGCTTAGATAAAAGCTTTTTGAAACCCTTTACCCCGCTTGGATTTGGTTAATACTTGGTTTATTGGATGCGCACCATTGGATAGTACGTCACCATACTTTAAAACCGGTTCCCACCATTTTTTTCAGCATGACTTTTGATGAAAAACGGACTTTTTGGTTTTTCATGTTATGGATCAGTTGGGCTTAGATAAAAGCTTTTTGAAACCCTTTACCCCGCTTGGATTTGGTTAATACTTGGTTTATTGGATGCGCACCATTGGATAGTACGTCACCATACTTTAAAACCGGTTCCCACCATTTTTTTCAGCATGACTTTTGATGAAAAACGGACTTTTTGGTTTTTCATGTTATGGATCAGTTGGGCTTAGATAAAAGCTTTTTGAAACCCTTTACCCCGCTTGGATTTGGTTAATACTTGGTTTATTGGATGCGCACCATTGGATAGTACGTCACCATACTTTAAAACCGGTTCCCACCATTTTTTTCAGCATGACTTTTGATGAAAAACGGACTTTTTGGTTTTTCATGTTATGGATCAGTTGGGCTTAGATAAAAGCTTTTTGAAACCCTTTACCCCGCTTGGATTTGGTTAATACTTGGTTTATTGGATGCGCACCATTGGATAGTACGTCACCATACTTTAAAACCGGTTCCCACCATTTTTTTCAGCATGACTTTTGATGAAAAACGGACTTTTTGGTTTTTCATGTTATGGATCAGTTGGGCTTAGATAAAAGCTTTTTGAAACCCTTTACCCCGCTTGGATTTGGTTAATACTTGGTTTATTGGATGCGCACCATTGGATAGTACGTCACCATACTTTAAAACCGGTTCCCACCATTTTTTTCAGCATGACTTTTGATGAAAAACGGACTTTTTGGTTTTTCATGTTATGGATCAGTTGGGCTTAGATAAAAGCTTTTTGAAACCCTTTACCCCGCTTGGATTTGGTTAATACTTGGTTTATTGGATGCGCACCATTGGATAGTACGTCACCATACTTTAAAACCGGTTCCCACCATTTTTTTCAGCATGACTTTTGATGAAAAACGGACTTTTTGGTTTTTCATGTTATGGATCAGTTGGGCTTAGATAAAAGCTTTTTGAAACCCTTTACCCCGCTTGGATTTGGTTAATACTTGGTTTATTGGATGCGCACCATTGGATAGTACGTCACCATACTTTAAAACCGGTTCCCACCATTTTTTTCAGCATGACTTTTGATGAAAAACGGACTTTTTGGTTTTTCATGTTATGGATCAGTTGGGCTTAGATAAAAGCTTTTTGAAACCCTTTACCCCGCTTGGATTTGGTTAATACTTGGTTTATTGGATGCGCACCATTGGATAGTACGTCACCATACTTTAAAACCGGTTCCCACCATTTTTTTCAGCATGACTTTTGATGAAAAACGGACTTTTTGGTTTTTCATGTTATGGATCAGTTGGGCTTAGATAAAAGCTTTTTGAAACCCTTTACCCCGCTTGGATTTGGTTAATACTTGGTTTATTGGATGCGCACCATTGGATAGTACGTCACCATACTTTAAAACCGGTTCCCACCATTTTTTTCAGCATGACTTTTGATGAAAAACGGACTTTTTGGTTTTTCATGTTATGGATCAGTTGGGCTTAGATAAAAGCTTTTTGAAACCCTTTACCCCGCTTGGATTTGGTTAATACTTGGTTTATTGGATGCGCACCATTGGATAGTACGTCACCATACTTTAAAACCGGTTCCCACCATTTTTTTCAGCATGACTTTTGATGAAAAACGGACTTTTTGGTTTTTCATGTTATGGATCAGTTGGGCTTAGATAAAAGCTTTTTGAAACCCTTTACCCCGCTTGGATTTGGTTAATACTTGGTTTATTGGATGCGCACCATTGGATAGTACGTCACCATACTTTAAAACCGGTTCCCACCATTTTTTTCAGCATGACTTTTGATGAAAAACGGACTTTTTGGTTTTTCATGTTATGGATCAGTTGGGCTTAGATAAAAGCTTTTTGAAACCCTTTACCCCGCTTGGATTTGGTTAATACTTGGTTTATTGGATGCGCACCATTGGATAGTACGTCACCATACTTTAAAACCGGTTCCCACCATTTTTTTCAGCATGACTTTTGATGAAAAACGGACTTTTTGGTTTTTCATGTTATGGATCAGTTGGGCTTAGATAAAAGCTTTTTGAAACCCTTTACCCCGCTTGGATTTGGTTAATACTTGGTTTATTGGATGCGCACCATTGGATAGTACGTCACCATACTTTAAAACCGGTTCCCACCATTTTTTTCAGCATGACTTTTGATGAAAAACGGACTTTTTGGTTTTTCATGTTATGGATCAGTTGGGCTTAGATAAAAGCTTTTTGAAACCCTTTACCCCGCTTGGATTTGGTTAATACTTGGTTTATTGGATGCGCACCATTGGATAGTACGTCACCATACTTTAAAACCGGTTCCCACCATTTTTTTCAGCATGACTTTTGATGAAAAACGGACTTTTTGGTTTTTCATGTTATGGATCAGTTGGGCTTAGATAAAAGCTTTTTGAAACCCTTTACCCCGCTTGGATTTGGTTAATACTTGGTTTATTGGATGCGCACCATTGGATAGTACGTCACCATACTTTAAAACCGGTTCCCACCATTTTTTTCAGCATGACTTTTGATGAAAAACGGACTTTTTGGTTTTTCATGTTATGGATCAGTTGGGCTTAGATAAAAGCTTTTTGAAACCCTTTACCCCGCTTGGATTTGGTTAATACTTGGTTTATTGGATGCGCACCATTGGATAGTACGTCACCATACTTTAAAACCGGTTCCCACCATTTTTTTCAGCATGACTTTTGATGAAAAACGGACTTTTTGGTTTTTCATGTTATGGATCAGTTGGGCTTAGATAAAAGCTTTTTGAAACCCTTTACCCCGCTTGGATTTGGTTAATACTTGGTTTATTGGATGCGCACCATTGGATAGTACGTCACCATACTTTAAAACCGGTTCCCACCATTTTTTTCAGCATGACTTTTGATGAAAAACGGACTTTTTGGTTTTTCATGTTATGGATCAGTTGGGCTTAGATAAAAGCTTTTTGAAACCCTTTACCCCGCTTGGATTTGGTTAATACTTGGTTTATTGGATGCGCACCATTGGATAGTACGTCACCATACTTTAAAACCGGTTCCCACCATTTTTTTCAGCATGACTTTTGATGAAAAACGGACTTTTTGGTTTTTCATGTTATGGATCAGTTGGGCTTAGATAAAAGCTTTTTGAAACCCTTTACCCCGCTTGGATTTGGTTAATACTTGGTTTATTGGATGCGCACCATTGGATAGTACGTCACCATACTTTAAAACCGGTTCCCACCATTTTTTTCAGCATGACTTTTGATGAAAAACGGACTTTTTGGTTTTTCATGTTATGGATCAGTTGGGCTTAGATAAAAGCTTTTTGAAACCCTTTACCCCGCTTGGATTTGGTTAATACTTGGTTTATTGGATGCGCACCATTGGATAGTACGTCACCATACTTTAAAACCGGTTCCCACCATTTTTTTCAGCATGACTTTTGATGAAAAACGGACTTTTTGGTTTTTCATGTTATGGATCAGTTGGGCTTAGATAAAAGCTTTTTGAAACCCTTTACCCCGCTTGGATTTGGTTAATACTTGGTTTATTGGATGCGCACCATTGGATAGTACGTCACCATACTTTAAAACCGGTTCCCACCATTTTTTTCAGCATGACTTTTGATGAAAAACGGACTTTTTGGTTTTTCATGTTATGGATCAGTTGGGCTTAGATAAAAGCTTTTTGAAACCCTTTACCCCGCTTGGATTTGGTTAATACTTGGTTTATTGGATGCGCACCATTGGATAGTACGTCACCATACTTTAAAACCGGTTCCCACCATTTTTTTCAGCATGACTTTTGATGAAAAACGGACTTTTTGGTTTTTCATGTTATGGATCAGTTGGGCTTAGATAAAAGCTTTTTGAAACCCTTTACCCCGCTTGGATTTGGTTAATACTTGGTTTATTGGATGCGCACCATTGGATAGTACGTCACCATACTTTAAAACCGGTTCCCACCATTTTTTTCAGCATGACTTTTGATGAAAAACGGACTTTTTGGTTTTTCATGTTATGGATCAGTTGGGCTTAGATAAAAGCTTTTTGAAACCCTTTACCCCGCTTGGATTTGGTTAATACTTGGTTTATTGGATGCGCACCATTGGATAGTACGTCACCATACTTTAAAACCGGTTCCCACCATTTTTTTCAGCATGACTTTTGATGAAAAACGGACTTTTTGGTTTTTCATGTTATGGATCAGTTGGGCTTAGATAAAAGCTTTTTGAAACCCTTTACCCCGCTTGGATTTGGTTAATACTTGGTTTATTGGATGCGCACCATTGGATAGTACGTCACCATACTTTAAAACCGGTTCCCACCATTTTTTTCAGCATGACTTTTGATGAAAAACGGACTTTTTGGTTTTTCATGTTATGGATCAGTTGGGCTTAGATAAAAGCTTTTTGAAACCCTTTACCCCGCTTGGATTTGGTTAATACTTGGTTTATTGGATGCGCACCATTGGATAGTACGTCACCATACTTTAAAACCGGTTCCCACCATTTTTTTCAGCATGACTTTTGATGAAAAACGGACTTTTTGGTTTTTCATGTTATGGATCAGTTGGGCTTAGATAAAAGCTTTTTGAAACCCTTTACCCCGCTTGGATTTGGTTAATACTTGGTTTATTGGATGCGCACCATTGGATAGTACGTCACCATACTTTAAAACCGGTTCCCACCATTTTTTTCAGCATGACTTTTGATGAAAAACGGACTTTTTGGTTTTTCATGTTATGGATCAGTTGGGCTTAGATAAAAGCTTTTTGAAACCCTTTACCCCGCTTGGATTTGGTTAATACTTGGTTTATTGGATGCGCACCATTGGATAGTACGTCACCATACTTTAAAACCGGTTCCCACCATTTTTTTCAGCATGACTTTTGATGAAAAACGGACTTTTTGGTTTTTCATGTTATGGATCAGTTGGGCTTAGATAAAAGCTTTTTGAAACCCTTTACCCCGCTTGGATTTGGTTAATACTTGGTTTATTGGATGCGCACCATTGGATAGTACGTCACCATACTTTAAAACCGGTTCCCACCATTTTTTTCAGCATGACTTTTGATGAAAAACGGACTTTTTGGTTTTTCATGTTATGGATCAGTTGGGCTTAGATAAAAGCTTTTTGAAACCCTTTACCCCGCTTGGATTTGGTTAATACTTGGTTTATTGGATGCGCACCATTGGATAGTACGTCACCATACTTTAAAACCGGTTCCCACCATTTTTTTCAGCATGACTTTTGATGAAAAACGGACTTTTTGGTTTTTCATGTTATGGATCAGTTGGGCTTAGATAAAAGCTTTTTGAAACCCTTTACCCCGCTTGGATTTGGTTAATACTTGGTTTATTGGATGCGCACCATTGGATAGTACGTCACCATACTTTAAAACCGGTTCCCACCATTTTTTTCAGCATGACTTTTGATGAAAAACGGACTTTTTGGTTTTTCATGTTATGGATCAGTTGGGCTTAGATAAAAGCTTTTTGAAACCCTTTACCCCGCTTGGATTTGGTTAATACTTGGTTTATTGGATGCGCACCATTGGATAGTACGTCACCATACTTTAAAACCGGTTCCCACCATTTTTTTCAGCATGACTTTTGATGAAAAACGGACTTTTTGGTTTTTCATGTTATGGATCAGTTGGGCTTAGATAAAAGCTTTTTGAAACCCTTTACCCCGCTTGGATTTGGTTAATACTTGGTTTATTGGATGCGCACCATTGGATAGTACGTCACCATACTTTAAAACCGGTTCCCACCATTTTTTTCAGCATGACTTTTGATGAAAAACGGACTTTTTGGTTTTTCATGTTATGGATCAGTTGGGCTTAGATAAAAGCTTTTTGAAACCCTTTACCCCGCTTGGATTTGGTTAATACTTGGTTTATTGGATGCGCACCATTGGATAGTACGTCACCATACTTTAAAACCGGTTCCCACCATTTTTTTCAGCATGACTTTTGATGAAAAACGGACTTTTTGGTTTTTCATGTTATGGATCAGTTGGGCTTAGATAAAAGCTTTTTGAAACCCTTTACCCCGCTTGGATTTGGTTAATACTTGGTTTATTGGATGCGCACCATTGGATAGTACGTCACCATACTTTAAAACCGGTTCCCACCATTTTTTTCAGCATGACTTTTGATGAAAAACGGACTTTTTGGTTTTTCATGTTATGGATCAGTTGGGCTTAGATAAAAGCTTTTTGAAACCCTTTACCCCGCTTGGATTTGGTTAATACTTGGTTTATTGGATGCGCACCATTGGATAGTACGTCACCATACTTTAAAACCGGTTCCCACCATTTTTTTCAGCATGACTTTTGATGAAAAACGGACTTTTTGGTTTTTCATGTTATGGATCAGTTGGGCTTAGATAAAAGCTTTTTGAAACCCTTTACCCCGCTTGGATTTGGTTAATACTTGGTTTATTGGATGCGCACCATTGGATAGTACGTCACCATACTTTAAAACCGGTTCCCACCATTTTTTTCAGCATGACTTTTGATGAAAAACGGACTTTTTGGTTTTTCATGTTATGGATCAGTTGGGCTTAGATAAAAGCTTTTTGAAACCCTTTACCCCGCTTGGATTTGGTTAATACTTGGTTTATTGGATGCGCACCATTGGATAGTACGTCACCATACTTTAAAACCGGTTCCCACCATTTTTTTCAGCATGACTTTTGATGAAAAACGGACTTTTTGGTTTTTCATGTTATGGATCAGTTGGGCTTAGATAAAAGCTTTTTGAAACCCTTTACCCCGCTTGGATTTGGTTAATACTTGGTTTATTGGATGCGCACCATTGGATAGTACGTCACCATACTTTAAAACCGGTTCCCACCATTTTTTTCAGCATGACTTTTGATGAAAAACGGACTTTTTGGTTTTTCATGTTATGGATCAGTTGGGCTTAGATAAAAGCTTTTTGAAACCCTTTACCCCGCTTGGATTTGGTTAATACTTGGTTTATTGGATGCGCACCATTGGATAGTACGTCACCATACTTTAAAACCGGTTCCCACCATTTTTTTCAGCATGACTTTTGATGAAAAACGGACTTTTTGGTTTTTCATGTTATGGATCAGTTGGGCTTAGATAAAAGCTTTTTGAAACCCTTTACCCCGCTTGGATTTGGTTAATACTTGGTTTATTGGATGCGCACCATTGGATAGTACGTCACCATACTTTAAAACCGGTTCCCACCATTTTTTTCAGCATGACTTTTGATGAAAAACGGACTTTTTGGTTTTTCATGTTATGGATCAGTTGGGCTTAGATAAAAGCTTTTTGAAACCCTTTACCCCGCTTGGATTTGGTTAATACTTGGTTTATTGGATGCGCACCATTGGATAGTACGTCACCATACTTTAAAACCGGTTCCCACCATTTTTTTCAGCATGACTTTTGATGAAAAACGGACTTTTTGGTTTTTCATGTTATGGATCAGTTGGGCTTAGATAAAAGCTTTTTGAAACCCTTTACCCCGCTTGGATTTGGTTAATACTTGGTTTATTGGATGCGCACCATTGGATAGTACGTCACCATACTTTAAAACCGGTTCCCACCATTTTTTTCAGCATGACTTTTGATGAAAAACGGACTTTTTGGTTTTTCATGTTATGGATCAGTTGGGCTTAGATAAAAGCTTTTGAAACCCTTTACCTCCGCTTGGATTGGTTAATACTTGGGTCATAATGTGAATCGGCACATTGGATTAGTCGTCACCAATACTTTAAAACGGTTTCCCACCATTTTTTTCTGCATATGATTTTGATGAAAACGGACTTTGGTTTTTCATGATATGGATCAGTTGGGCTTAGATAAAAGCTTTTTGAAACCCTTTACCCCGCTTGGATTTGGTTAATACTTGGTTTATTGGATGCGCACCATTGGATAGTACGTCACCATACTTTAAACCGGTTCCCACCATTTTTTTCAGCATGACTTTGATGAAAAACGGACTTTTGGTTTTTCATGTTATGGATCAGTTGGCGTTAGATAAAAGCTTTTTGAAACCCTTTACCCCGCTTGGATTTGGTTAATACTTGGTTTATTGGATGCGCACCATTGGATAGTACGTCACCATACTTTAAAACCGGTTCCCACCATTTTTTTCAGCATGACTTTTGATGAAAAACGGACTTTTTGGTTTTTCATGTTATGGATCAGTTGGGCTTAGATAAAAGCTTTTTGAAACCCTTTACCCCGCTTGGATTTGGTTAATACTTGGTTTATTGGATGCGCACCATTGGATAGTACGTCACCATACTTTAAAACCGGTTCCCACCATTTTTTTCAGCATGACTTTTGATGAAAAACGGACTTTTTGGTTTTTCATGTTATGGATCAGTTGGGCTTAGATAAAAGCTTTTTGAAACCCTTTACCCCGCTTGGATTTGGTTAATACTTGGTTTATTGGATGCGCACCATTGGATAGTACGTCACCATACTTTAAAACCGGTTCCCACCATTTTTTTCAGCATGACTTTTGATGAAAAACGGACTTTTTGGTTTTTCATGTTATGGATCAGTTGGGCTTAGATAAAAGCTTTTTGAAACCCTTTACCCCGCTTGGATTTGGTTAATACTTGGTTTATTGGATGCGCACCATTGGATAGTACGTCACCATACTTTAAAACCGGTTCCCACCATTTTTTTCAGCATGACTTTTGATGAAAAACGGACTTTTTGGTTTTTCATGTTATGGATCAGTTGGGCTTAGATAAAAGCTTTTTGAAACCCTTTACCCCGCTTGGATTTGGTTAATACTTGGTTTATTGGATGCGCACCATTGGATAGTACGTCACCATACTTTAAAACCGGTTCCCACCATTTTTTTCAGCATGACTTTTGATGAAAAACGGACTTTTTGGTTTTTCATGTTATGGATCAGTTGGGCTTAGATAAAAGCTTTTTGAAACCCTTTACCCCGCTTGGATTTGGTTAATACTTGGTTTATTGGATGCGCACCATTGGATAGTACGTCACCATACTTTAAAACCGGTTCCCACCATTTTTTTCAGCATGACTTTTGATGAAAAACGGACTTTTTGGTTTTTCATGTTATGGATCAGTTGGGCTTAGATAAAAGCTTTTTGAAACCCTTTACCCCGCTTGGATTTGGTTAATACTTGGTTTATTGGATGCGCACCATTGGATAGTACGTCACCATACTTTAAAACCGGTTCCCACCATTTTTTTCAGCATGACTTTTGATGAAAAACGGACTTTTTGGTTTTTCATGTTATGGATCAGTTGGGCTTAGATAAAAGCTTTTTGAAACCCTTTACCCCGCTTGGATTTGGTTAATACTTGGTTTATTGGATGCGCACCATTGGATAGTACGTCACCATACTTTAAAACCGGTTCCCACCATTTTTTTCAGCATGACTTTTGATGAAAAACGGACTTTTTGGTTTTTCATGTTATGGATCAGTTGGGCTTAGATAAAAGCTTTTTGAAACCCTTTACCCCGCTTGGATTTGGTTAATACTTGGTTTATTGGATGCGCACCATTGGATAGTACGTCACCATACTTTAAAACCGGTTCCCACCATTTTTTTCAGCATGACTTTTGATGAAAAACGGACTTTTTGGTTTTTCATGTTATGGATCAGTTGGGCTTAGATAAAAGCTTTTTGAAACCCTTTACCCCGCTTGGATTTGGTTAATACTTGGTTTATTGGATGCGCACCATTGGATAGTACGTCACCATACTTTAAAACCGGTTCCCACCATTTTTTTCAGCATGACTTTTGATGAAAAACGGACTTTTTGGTTTTTCATGTTATGGATCAGTTGGGCTTAGATAAAAGCTTTTTGAAACCCTTTACCCCGCTTGGATTTGGTTAATACTTGGTTTATTGGATGCGCACCATTGGATAGTACGTCACCATACTTTAAAACCGGTTTCCCACCATTTTTTTCAGCATGACTTTTGATGAAAAACGGACTTTTTGGTTTTTCATGTTATGGATCAGTTGGGCTTAGATAAAAGCTTTTTGAAACCCTTTACCCCGCTTGGATTTGGTTAATACTTGGTTTATTGGATGCGCACCATTGGATAGTACGTCACCATACTTTAAAACCGGTTCCCACCATTTTTTTCAGCATGACTTTTGATGAAAAACGGACTTTTTGGTTTTTCATGTTATGGATCAGTTGGGCTTAGATAAAAGCTTTTTGAAACCCTTTACCCCGCTTGGATTTGGTTAATACTTGGTTTATTGGATGCGCACCATTGGATAGTACGTCACCATACTTTAAAACCGGTTCCAACCATTTTTTTCAGCATGACTTTTGATGAAAAACGGACTTTTTGGTTTTTCATGTTATGGATCAGTTGGGCTTAGATAAAAGCTTTTTGAAACCCTTTACCCCGCTTGGATTTGGTTAATACTTGGTTTATTGGATGCGCACCATTGGATAGTACGTCACCATACTTTAAAACCGGTTCCCCCATTTTTTTCAGCATGACTTTTGATGAAAAACGGACTTTTTGGTTTTTCATGTTATGGATCAGTTGGGCTTAGATAAAAGCTTTTTGAAACCCCTTTACCCTCGCTTGGATTTGGTTAATACTTGGTTTATTGGATGCGCACCATTGGATAGTACGGTCACCATACTTTAAAACCGGTTCCCACCATTTTTTTCAGCATGACTTTTGATGAAAAACGGACTTTTTGGTTTTTCATGTTATGGATCAGTTGGGCTTAGATAAAAGCTTTTTGAAACCCTTTACCCCGCTTGGATTTGGTTAATACTTGGTTTATTGGATGCGCACCATTGGATAGTACGTCACCATACTTTAAAACCGGTTCCCACCATTTTTTTCAGCATGACTTTTGATGAAAAACGGACTTTTTGGTTTTTGATGTTATGGATCAGTTGGGCTTAGATAAAAGCTTTTTGAAACCCTTTACCCCGCTTGGATTTGGTTAATACTTGGTTTATTGGATGCGCACCATTGGATAGTACGTCACCATACTTTAAAACCGGTTCCCACCATTTTTTTCAGCATGACTTTTGATGAAAAACGGACTTTTTGGTTTTTCATGTTATGGATCAGTTGGGCTTAGATAAAAGCTTTTTGAAACCCTTTACCCCGCTTGGATTTGGTTAATACTTGGTTTATTGGATGCGCACCATTGGATAGTACGTCACCATACTTTAAAACCGGTTCCCACCATTTTTTTCAGCATGACTTTTGATGAAAAACGGACTTTTTGGTTTTTCATGTTATGGATCAGTTGGGCTTAGATAAAAGCTTTTTGAAACCCTTTACTCCGCTTGGATTTGGTTAATACTTGGTTTATTGGATGCGCACCACTGGATAGTACGTCACCATACTTTAAAACCGGTTCCCACCATTTTTTTCAGCATGACTTTTGATGAAAAACGGACTTTTTGGTTTTTCATGTTATGGATCAGTTGGGCTTAGATAAAAGCTTTTTGAAACCCTTTACCCCGCTTGGATTTGGTTAATACTTGGTTTATTGGATGCGCACCATTGGATAGTACGTCACCATACTTTAAAACGGTTCCCACCATTTTTTTCAGCATGACTTTTTGATGAAAAACGGACTTTTTGGTTTTTCATGTTATGGATCAGTTGGGCTTAGATAAAAGCTTTTTGAAACCCTTTAGCCGCTTGGATTTGGTTAATACTTGGTTTATTGGATGCGCACCATTGGATAGTATTTCACCATACTTTAAAACCGGTTCCCACCATTTTTTTCAGCATGACTTTTGATGAAAAACGGACTTTTTGGTTTTTCATGTTATGGATCAGTTGGGCTTAGATAAAAGCTTTTTGAAACCCTTTACCCCGCTTGGATTTGGTTAATACTTGGTTTATTGGATGCGCACCATTGGATAGTACGTCACCATACTTTAAAACCGGTTCCCACCATTTTTTTCAGCATGACTTTTGATG
This sequence comes from Unio pictorum, assembly GCA_030141615.1. NCBI lineage: Eukaryota > Metazoa > Mollusca > Bivalvia > Unionida > Unionidae > Unio > Unio pictorum. The sequence continues at coordinate 92,411 of JARLTB010000309.1, forward strand.
AAAAACGGACTTTTTGGTTTTTCATGTTATGGATCAGTTGGGCTTAGATAAAAGCTTTTTGAAACCCTTTACCCCGCTTGGATTTGGTTAATACTTGGTTTATTGGATGCGCACCATTGGATAGTACGTCACCATACTTTAAAACCGGTTCCCACCATTTTTTTCAGCATGACTTTTGATGAAAAACGGACTTTTTGGTTTTTCATGTTATGGATCAGTTGGGCTTAGATAAAAGCTTTTTGAAACCCTTTACCCCGCTTGGATTTGGTTAATACTTGGTTTATTGGATGCGCACCATTGGATAGTACGTCACCATACTTTAAAACCGGTTCCACCATTTTTTCAGCATGACTTTTGATGAAAAACGGACTTTTTGGTTTTTCATGTTATGGATCAGTTGGGCTTAGATAAAAGCTTTTTGAAACCCTTTACCCCGCTTGGATTTGGTTAATACTTGGTTTATTGGATGCGCACCATTGGATAGTACGTCACCATACTTTAAAACCGGTTCCCACCATTTTTTTCAGCATGACTTTTGATGAAAAACGGACTTTTTGGTTTTTTCATGTTATGGATCAGTTGGGCTTAGATAAAAGCTTTTTGAAACCCTTTACCCCGCTTGGATTTGGTTAATACTTGGTTTATTGGATGCGCACCATTGGATAGTACGTCACCATACTTTAAAACCGGTTCCCACCATTTTTTTCAGCATGACTTTTGATGAAAAACGGACTTTTTGGTTTTTCATGTTATGGATCAGTTGGGCTTAGATAAAAGCTTTTTGAAACCCTTTACCCCGCTTGGATTTGGTTAATACTTGGTTTATTGGATGCGCACCATTGGATAGTACGTCACCATACTTTAAAACCGGTTCCCACCATTTTTTTCAGCATGACTTTTGATGAAAAACGGACTTTTTGGTTTTTCATGTTATGGATCAGTTGGGCTTAGATAAAAGCTTTTTGAAACCCTTTGCCCCGCTTGGATTTGGTTAATACTTGGTTTATTGGATGCGCACCATTGGATAGTACGTCACCATACTTTAAAACCGGTTCCCACCATTTTTTTCAGCATGACTTTTGATGAAAAACGGACTTTTTGGTTTTTCATGTTATGGATCAGTTGGGCTTAGATAAAAGCTTTTTGAAACCCTTTACCCCGCTTGGATTTGGTTAATACTTGGTTTATTGGATGCGCACCATTGGATAGTACGTCACCATACTTTAAAACCGGTTCCCACCATTTTTTTCAGCATGACTTTTGATGAAAAACGGACTTTTTGGTTTTTCATGTTATGGATCAGTTGGGCTTAGATAAAAGCTTTTTGAAACCCTTTACCCCGCTTGGATTTGGTTAATACTTGGTTTATTGGATGCGCACCATTGGATAGTACGTCACCATACTTTAAAACCGGTTCCCACCATTTTTTTCAGCATGACTTTTGATGAAAAACGGACTTTTTGGTTTTTCATGTTATGGATCAGTTGGGCTTAGATAAAAGCTTTTTGAAACCCTTTACCCCGCTTGGATTTGGTTAATACTTGGTTTATTGGATGCGCACCATTGGATAGTACGTCACCATACTTTAAAACCGGTTCCCACCATTTTTTTCAGCATGACTTTTGATGAAAAACGGACTTTTTGGTTTTTCATGTTATGGATCAGTTGGGCTTAGATAAAAGCTTTTTGAAACCCTTTACCCCGCTTGGATTTGGTTAATACTTGGTTTATTGGATGCGCACCATTGGATAGTACGTCACCATACTTTAAAACCGGTTCCCACCATTTTTTTCAGCATGACTTTTGATGAAAAACGGACTTTTTGGTTTTTCATGTTATGGATCAGTTGGGCTTAGATAAAAGCTTTTTGAAACCCTTTACCCCGCTTGGATTTGGTTAATACTTGGTTTATTGGATGCGCACCATTGGATAGTACGTCACCATACTTTAAAACCGGTTCCCACCATTTTTTTCAGCATGACTTTTGATGAAAAACGGACTTTTTGGTTTTTCATGTTATGGATCAGTTGGGCTTAGATAAAAGCTTTTTGAAACCCTTTACCCCGCTTGGATTTGGTTAATACTTGGTTTATTGGATGCGCACCATTGGATAGTACGTCACCATACTTTAAAACCGGTTCCCACCATTTTTTTCAGCATGACTTTTGATGAAAAACGGACTTTTTGGTTTTTCATGTTATGGATCAGTTGGGCGTAGATGAAAGCTTTTTGAAACCCTTTACCCCGCTTGGATTTGGTTAATACTTGGTTTATTGGATGCGCACCATTGGATAGTACGTCACCATACTTTAAAACCGGTTCCCACCATTTTTTTCAGCATGACTTTTGATGAAAAACGGACTTTTTGGTTTTTCATGTTATGGATCAGTTGGGCTTAGATAAAAGCTTTTTGAAACCCTTTACCCCGCTTGGATTTGGTTAATACTTGGTTTATTGGATGCGCACCATTGGATAGTACGTCACCATACTTTAAAACCGGTTCCCACCATTTTTTTCAGCATGACTTTTGATGAAAAACGGACTTTTTGGTTTTTCATGTTATGGATCAGTTGGGCTTAGATAAAAGCTTTTTGAAACCCTTTACCCCGCTTGGATTTGGTTAATACTTGGTTTATTGGATGCGCACCATTGGATAGTACGTCACCATACTTTAAAACCGGTTCCCACCATTTTCTTCAGCATGACTTTTGATGAAAAACGGACTTTTTGGTTTTTCATGTTATGGATCAGTTGGGCTTAGATAAAAGCTTTTTGAAACCCTTTACCCCGCTTGGATTTGGTTAATACTTGGTTTATTGGATGCGCACCATTGGATAGTACGTCACCATACTTTAAAACCGGTTCCCACCATTTTTTTCAGCATGACTTTTGATGAAAAACGGACTTTTTGGTTTTTCATGTTATGGATCAGTTGGGCTTAGATAAAAGCTTTTTGAAACCCTTTACCCCGCTTGGATTTGGTTAATACTTGGTTTATTGGATGCGCACCATTGGATAGTACGTCACCATACTTTAAAACCGGTTCCCACCATTTTTTTCAGCATGACTTTTGATGAAAAACGGACTTTTTGGTTTTTCATGTTATGGATCAGTTGGGCTTAGATAAAAGCTTTTTGAAACCCTTTACCCCGCTTGGATTTGGTTAATACTTGGTTTATTGGCTGCGCACCATTGGATAGTACGTCACCATACTTTAGAACCGGTTCCCACCATTTTTTTCAGCATGACTTTTGATGAAAAACGGACTTTTTGGTTTTTCATGTTATGGATCAGTTGGGCTTAGATAAAAGCTTTTTGAAACCCTTTACCCCGCTTGGATTTGGTTAATACTTGGTTTATTGGATGCGCACCATTGGATAGTACGTCACCATACTTTAAAACCGGTTCCCACCATTTTTTTCAGCATGACTTTTGATGAAAAACGGACTTTTTGGTTTTTCATGTTATGGATCAGTTGGGCTTAGATAAAAGCTTTTTGAAACCCTTTACCCCGCTTGGATTTGGTTAATACTTGGTTTATTGGATGCGCACCATTGGATAGTACGTCACCATACTTTAAAACCGGTTCCCACCATTTTTTTCAGCATGACTTTTGATGAAAAACGGACTTTTTGGTTTTTCATGTTATGGATCAGTTGGGCTTAGATAAAAGCTTTTTGAAACCCTTTACCCCGCTTGGATTTGGTTAATACTTGGTTTATTGGATGCGCACCATTGGATAGTACGTCACCATACTTTAAAACCGGCTCCCACCATTTTTTTCAGCATGACTTTTGATGAAAAACGGACTTTTTGGTTTTTCATGTTATGGATCAGTTGGGCTTAGATAAAAGCTTTTTGAAACCCTTTACCCCGCTTGGATTTGGTTAATACTTGGTTTATTGGATGCGCACCATTGGATAGTACGTCACCATACTTTAAAACCGGTTCCCACCATTTTTTTCAGCATGACTTTTGATGAAAAACGGACTTTTTGGTTTTTCATGTTATGGATCAGTTGGGCTTAGATAAAAGCTTTTTGAAACCCTTTACCCCGCTTGGATTTGGTTAATACTTGGTTTATTGGATGCGCACCATTGGATAGTACGTCACCATACTTTAAAACCGGTTCCCACCATTTTTTTCAGCATGACTTTTGATGAAAAACGGACTTTTTGGTTTTTCATGTTATGGATCAGTTGGGCTTAGATAAAAGCTTTTTGAAACCCTTTACCCCGCTTGGATTTGGTTAATACTTGGTTTATTGGATGCGCACCATTGGATAGTACGTCACCATACTTTAAAACCGGTTCCCACCATTTTTTTCAGCATGACTTTTGATGAAAAACGGACTTTTTGGTTTTTCATGTTATGGATCAGTTGGGCTTAGATAAAAGCTTTTTGAAACCCTTTACCCCGCTTGGATTTGGTTAATACTTGGTTTATTGGATGCGCACCATTGGATAGTACGTCACCATACTTTAAAACCGGTTCCCACCATTTTTTTCAGCATGACTTTTGATGAAAAACGGACTTTTTGTTTTTTCATGTTATGGATCAGTTGGGCTTAGATAAAAGCTTTTTGAAACCCTTTACCCCGCTTGGATTTGGTTAATACTTGGTTTATTGGATGCGCACCATTGGATAGTACGTCACCATTCTTTAAAACCGGTTCCCACCATTTTTTTCAGCATGACTTTTGATGAAAAACGGACTTTTTGGTTTTTCATGTTATGGATCAGTTGGGCTTAGATAAAAGCTTTTTGAAACCCTTTACCCCGCTTGGATTTGGTTAATACTTGGTTTATTGGATGCGCACCATTGGATAGTACGTCACCATACTTTAAAACCGGTTCCCACCATTTTTTTCAGCATGACTTTTGATGAAAAACGGACTTTTTGGTTTTTCATGTTATGGATCAGTTGGGCTTAGATAAAAGCTTTTTGAAACCCTTTACCCCGCTTGGATTTGGTTAATACTTGGTTTATTGGATGCGCACCATTGGATAGTACGTCACCATACTTTAAAACCGGTTCCCACCATTTTTTTCAGCATGACTTTTGATGAAAAACGGACTTTTTGGTTTTTCATGTTATGGATCAGTTGTGCTTAGATAAAAGCTTTTTGAAACCCTTTACCCCGCTTGGATTTGGTTAATACTTGGTTTATTGGATGCGCACCATTGGATAGTACGTCACCATACTTTAAAACCGGTTCCCACCATTTTTTTCAGCATGACTTTTGATGAAAAACGGACTTTTTGGTTTTTCATGTTATGGATCAGTTGGGCTTAGATAAAAGCTTTTTGAAACCCTTTACCCCGCTTGGATTTGGTTAATACTTGGTTTATTGGATGCGCACCATTGGATAGTACGTCACCATACTTTAAAACCGGTTCCCACCATTTTTTTCAGCATGACTTTTGATGAAAAACGGACTTTTTGGTTTTTCATGTTATGGATCAGTTGGGCTTAGATAAAAGCTTTTTGAAACCCTTTACCCTGCTTGGATTTGGTTAATACTTGGTTTATTGGATGCGCACCATTGGATAGTACGTCACCATACTTTAAAACCGGTTCCCACCATTTTTTCAGCATGACTTTTGATGAAAAACGGACTTTTTGGTTTTTCATGTTATGGATCAGTTGGGCTTAGATAAAAGCTTTTTGAAACCCTTTACCCCGCTTGGATTTGGTGAATACTTGGTTTATTGGATGCGCACCATTGGATAGTACGTCACCATACTTTAAAACCGGTTCCCACCATTTTTTTCAGCATGACTTTTGATGAAAAACGGACTTTTTGGTTTTTGATGTTATGGATCAGTTGGGCTTAGATAAAAGCTTTTTGAAACCCTTTACCCCGCTTGGATTTGGTTAATACTTGGTTTATTGGATGCGCACCATTGGATAGTACGTCACCATACTAGCAGCAGAGAGGGTGAACCCTACAACGTTTTTAGACAAAATTTGATTGAAATCCTAAAACGAGCCGTCCTATAATCTCATTTTAACCAAAAAAAGGGCGAATCCTACAACGTTTTCAGACAAAAAAAATTGATTGAATCCTTAAAACGATCCGTAGGATTTCGTTGAAATCTACGAAATCTCATTTTAACTAAAAAAAATGAAAACGAAGATTTTTACGATTTTTTAATTAATTTTGGTCGCAACTTGTTGTCATCCACCCTCTCTGCTGCTTAGTGATTTCATCACTGGGTTAACAAAAAATAATAAATGATTTTAACCGAATATTTGATCCAGTCCGATACGATATCGTGTCCGAGGATCATGTAGATTTATTGTTGCGAATCCGTGCGGAGTCGACTGAGCATGACTAAAGAAATCTCGAAATTGATTGAAGTCCATATCAGAACACCATGTCTGCCATATATTTCTAAGAGTATGAGTATCAACGCCGTTGAATACAGAAAGAATATTGCAATTATCTCTGATGACTTTTGGAACCTGAGTGTAGCGTTGAGTGACATATATCACGTCAGTGTTTTTGTGACGCCCCCGGGAAAAGATCCTAGCAGGATTTTTTTGTTTATCCAACATTATATCGTCGTATACGACTAAATTGTTAATATCTCCATCAATATCATCAATACTCGGTGCTTCATCGATATCGGTTATAAAATCAATGGCGTTCTCACCGCTAATTTCTGATGCATTCTCGTTAAAATCTTTTAGCACTTCATAACATCGTTGATCATCTACGCTAGGAGCAATTAAATACAACTTATCCCACTTCATCCATCTCATTATTAAATTGAGCAACAATTGCGTTTTACCGGATCCAGATGGCCCGATTATAATCATCCGGATAGAGTTTGGTAGCGCTGCATGATGCTTAATTGGTTCTCTTGTTTTAGTCGCTGAAAAATCAATTATATCCATATTTCTATACATAAATTATGGATCTATATTGTGTGAAGTGCAAAACGCGTACTGGCACAGATGATGTGACGACAGTTACAACTAAAAATAACCGATCAGCGCTTTCTGGTAAATGCATGCAATGTGGTACAAAGAAATTTAGATTTGTGTCTATGAGATCTGATTTAAAAAAAAACGAGGAGGTGATATCGCAGCCAAATTGGCAAAGCTCCCTGGAACCCCATGGGCAAAGTACCCCGGAGAAAAGCACCTTCCCGGATATAGCTACTGTGGACCGGGAACCAGACTTGATATCAGACTCAATAATCAAAATCAACCCAACCTCGGTGAAGAACCAATAAACGCCATTGATAAGGCCTGTCACCTTCATGATGTTGCTTATAAAAGCAGCAATCTGCAACACAGGCATCTCGCAGATGTGAAATTAATTCATGCGTTAAATGCTATTCCTGATAAATCCTTCAAAGAAAAATTGGCTTCATTTTTGATAAAATCGGCTATGAAAAGCAAATTGATGTTAGGTGCCGGTAATTAATAATATGGAATCAATTTATTATTCCCCAAGAGGATACTGGAGGGGTAAATCAGCAGTCCATAAACTCGCTAGCGCTGCAAAAGTGAAAAAAACCACTGCGGCTAATTGGTTATCCAAACAGGCACTATGGCAAATTTATCTACCACCGCCTAAACAAATTCAATTCTCGCATTTTGATGTGACCGCTCCTAATGAAGTTCATCAGGCTGATATATTATTTCTGCCACATGATCGTGGTTACAAATACGCGCTAACCGTAGTTGATATTGCAAGTCGATACAAAGAAGCAGAACCGTTAAAAACAAAATCAGCCACTGAAGTCGCTTCTGCATTTGAAAGGATTTATCGACGAGGTCCTCTGCACTGGCCAAATCTATTGCAGGTTGATCCTGGCAAGGAATTTCAGGGTGTAGTATTATCTACAATGAAACATCATAATGTCACCATACGACGAGGGCATACTGCGCTACATCGCGATCAGGCCATTGTAGAACGATTTAATCGGACTCTTGCTGAACGGTTATTTGGATATCAATATGCAAAAGAATTCATTCAAGAAAAGCGATCGCGTGAATGGGTTAAAAGATTACCATCTGTGATTACTGCACTGAATAACGAGATTACTAGAACAATCAACATGAAACCTATCAACGCGATTAAAAAGAAGTCAATACTTGAAAAACCACAAAAAGATTTCAAAGAACCAATTCTTGGTAGTAATGTCATTGTGAGGTACTTATACGAACCAGGAGAGCTTGAAGGTGGCAGAAAAAGGGCTACTGATCCTATTTGGAGCGTCACTGCACACAAGATATCTAGTATAACACGATCAACTGGTAGACCTCCAGTCTATAAACTGGATTCAACTGCCCCTCAGCGGGGTTTTACTCGACAACAACTACAGGTAATTCCCGAGGATACTCAATTGCCACCGCATGGTCTTAACTAGCGCCGTTGCGTCTATTGCACTCAAGACAAGTCAACATCACATTATTTCTGACATGACCGAGACTGTTATTTTTTCTGTCTACGGTGAATTGGCGAGGATCCTTATCCGAATACTGCCAACGCAGTATACAATTGCAACTCGCGCAGTGATTATTCTGTTGTTTCTTCAGCGTAATTATTGATTCAGCATCAATATCAAATTCTCGTTGTTTTTTTTTGTCCTGTTGTTTGTAACCGGAGAGTTTTTTATTAATGATGCTAACATCAATATCATCCATTGTTGTGTTATTATCATCGAAAACAACTCTTCGAAGTTGATTTATTTTTCGTACTCTGGATACTGCGAGATAGACTAAATTCGACCATTCGATGTGATTATCCACCATCCAAACAATTGTATCCGATATAGTCAATCCCTGTGAAGAGTGTATTGTTGCTGCGTATCCTAGCGTCCACGGGGATTTATTAGCACGCAATGCATCTTCAACGACATTGATATCAACCAGCACAATATCATTTAACACGAGAATCTGCTTTTCACTCTGTCCTGGAATATCAACTTCAATATTCTGTTTTCGTGTATCCGATGGCCTATAACAAAGGGGTACTGGAAGCGTTGCAAATTTTTCTTTATGCAATTCAAATAACTTCATCTGAAGTGTGTCCCTGACTATTTTTCTACTTGCAATTATCAAATCATTTGGTCTCCATGTTTCCCAGAAATCGTTTATTTGAGTTTCTGAAATCACTTCACGCGCTATTTCGCACTGGATTCTATCCGGTTGTAGTCTAATTAGCGCTTTGAACTCGCGTAATCGTTCATCAAGTGATCTATAATCAGTGGTGATTTCTTCATAGTAGTCTACAAAACCCTTTAGCCATTTATGTGGAGATGCACCGACAAATGGTGGTGGTTGGCCTTGATCCCCGCACATGACGACTTTTGTGTTTTTGGTTAACAACCACTCAAGAAATGTTTTTAATACATCTAATGACACTGTGCATATTTCATCCCAAATGATGATTTTAGGAATGAATTTATCACCCATACGCTCAGGAGTCCATTTGTCACCTTTCCATCGAAAAAAACTGTGATAAGTGCAAGCATTTACCCCTCGCTGTATCATCTCTCTGGCGAGTCTGTGAGTCGGTGTTAGCACAATCATGTTTGTGAAATCCGTATGATTTTTCCCACGGAATAATTCAATTGCACGAGTTGTCTTTCCTGACCCACCACAACCGTTTAAATAAACTGTCTTGTATCGACATATTGGATCAGATACCGGTGGTGCATTAGAAAATTCTGATTGAATTTCAGCGCGGTTACAACAAAGATATTTATCATCCATGGCAACGTCTGCGGATTCACAATACTCATGTAGCATCTCCTTTTTAAATCGCCAACGCCCCCACGCTTCCTCGGGATCTGTGAATTTAGCTACAGCTGATTTGTATTTATTGTGTATATACATCGAATCAGTGGCCACTCTAACCGCGGTATTAGGAAATCTATTTATCATCGAAAATAGATTAATAGAAGCATAGGCTAGCATTGAACTTCTCAAATGTGTGTACTGGGAATTATATCCATCACAGTATGTAACAACCGTACCCATTTTCTCACCGTTGGATAGAAAAGCATCCTTACGGGATACAAGTTTTCCCTGTTTCATTAAATCCGCTACAATAAAATCGTATTCAGCGACATCTGTGATTAACCGCGAAGAATATTTTGCGTTGTCGTACCGTCCACCTTGAGTGAATTTACCGATTATTCTTCGTCCGAGATCTTTTGCTTGTTCTTTTTTAATTTCAAATAACTTCTTAGACCAATTTATGATTTCTTCTTCATTGAAATCAGGGAATTGTTTTCGTAGTTCATTGATTATACGATCTAGATCGGGTTGTGGTAGCCAAACTTCTTTCTGAGCTCGATAGCATATAATAGCATCGGAAACAATCAACGATATTAGCATACCACAATCAATCATATATCTCAATAGCACTATTGGCATCCAGGCCTTTTCAGATAGATGTCTACCGAGCCAAACATAACTACACGGATGTAACCCTGTAGCTAATTCGAATGATATCACACGAGCGAATCCGGTTAAATCAAAATTAGGCAATGGTCCATTAATCGCAACACGAGTCATTTCATGTGTTGGGTGTCCAAATCGTTTGAAGTACTCAGCGCATTCCCCATACCCGAGAAAACTTCCGGGATAACACGCGGATATATCAATTGAAATCATACCATCAAGTGAGTATTTCGTATTCCACAGTCCTCCATGGGAATATTCGACGCAACTCAATTTAACATCCTCGAGAAAATCACTTCGTGTTGGACGCCATGAGTTTTTTTCTCTTGCGAAGTGAGCTACCACTGATGGAATAGTAAAACTATCCGTGAGTAGTTTTTCATGGAAACTTTCCGGTGAAAAATCACTAGCGATTTTTCTCATTCTATTATCTAATTCTTCAACGCGATATAATTCACCATTTGGTTTTACAAATTGATCGAATCCTATTTCGGGATTTTCATCACTTCTAAGTAACCACACTGACACAGGATCATCCTTACACAACGCATTAATAGCATCAAATAATCTCTCTTCATAGAAAACATCCCCGACGAACTCCTTAGGGATATATTTCACGGTTCGTTCTCGTGGAAATACTGTTACCGCAGGTGTCCACGCGTGTTTGTTATGATCAATTATCTGTATTGGTGCTCCATTTTTGTTATATTTCGGTTCGTATAAAACCTCTCCGGTTATCGTCATAACTGTTATTGGAAATCTTAATGATGTTTCTAATTTAGCTATATCAGAAATCTTTGCACCATGCTGTTTCACTGTCAGTTCCCACTCGGTTATTTTTTTTCGTCTTAGATCAGTTAGTTTATTTCCTCGGGATGCATTTGTGAAGTGCTCCATTACCCGTGTTGCTACACAATTAAGCCCTGACGAATATTTCATAGGAGCTAGTTTTGCGATATCGGGTTTATCATTTAACGGATATATCCCATAAACCATTGCTGTTACGGGATAAGATCTTTCGTAGTATGGTTTGTCAATGCCGGTTAGAATTCCTGGTTTGGAATCTCTACTCACAATGACAGCTTTTTTATTCTTGAGGATTGGTTCAAATTTATCCTTAATAATCCATTTGCCATCGACTTCGATAATGAATTTGATTCGGAAAAAATACCGTTTTTCCCCAACACGTGAAATTATCACTGCTGCTTTTTCATCATTCATGGTAGCGTCAACAACACCATCAATTCGAAGTGTTGACCAACAATAGGATGCCCCATCACGCTTGAATTCATTAAAACAGTCTCTGATTTTATTAATCATGGCTTTATCAAGAATTTTATTCTTTGGTGTATCAGAGACTATATCGAGATTGAATTGAGCATCCTTCCAGGGTAATTTCTTGGACGCTTTTTTTGGTTTCTCGAGATTAAATTTGTTACGTTTTTTTGGTCTATCGAGATTAAATCTAGGACTGATTTTCAATAATCTCTTAAACTCTTTCATGTTTCCGTCTCTTGGACGTTTGATACGTTTTTTTGGTCTATCGAGATTAAATCTAGGACTGATTTTCAATAATCTCTTAAACTCTTTCATGTTTCCGTCTCTTGGACGTTTGATACGTTTTTTTGGTCTATCGAGATTAAATCTAGGACTGATTTTCAATAATCTCTTAAACTCTTTCATGTTTCCGTCTCTTGGACGTTTGATACGTTTTTTGGGTCTATCGAGATTAAATCTAGGATTGATTTTTAATAATCTCTTAAACTCTTTATCAGCATTGAATTCAGCATTTTTCGAAGGCGTTTTCCTTAATTCGCTCATTCTATAATTAAAACAAGCATTTAAATGAAAGATTTTTATATAATGAATCACTGCAAGTGGCTTATGATTGGATCAGTAACCCCGTGTAACAAATCATGCAGAAATGAGTTTTGTGGGTATCATATGCAAAGCTTTCGTCGTGGAAGCCTTGGTCCGTTACCCTGTATTCTATGTGGAGTTGGGGTCAGGGGGAAATCACGGTTGTGTTTGAATTGTGGTGGTAAACGATATAGGGAATTGAAGCGTTATTATGATAAAAGAATAAAAAATAGACAATCAATCAGAAATTATGACCCTGACGCTGACAAAGTCAGTATTCTTGACGCTGACAAAGTCAGTATCAAGGATAAAATCATAAGAACTCCTCAAGACTACATCGAAAGATTTATCATTAAACCAAACAATGAATTAGACAAACAATAGTATTATATATACGAATGAACCAAGAATTCAGACCACACCCTGTGATCACAAATTATGAAGCATCCAGTGATGGTGTTGTAAGAAATCGCAGACTGAAGAAATCAGTTGGTTCTGATAATGGTATGGGGTATTTGAAGTTTGGCGCTGGAAAGAAATTTTATCTCAATCATCGTTTCGTGTATGAATGCTTTTATGGATTGATCGAGGATGATTTTGTTATTGATCATATCGATTCTAATCCAAAGAACAATTCTTTATCAAATCTGCAGGCTGTTACTCAAAGTGAGAATTTGAAAAGAGGGAAGACTGGCACTTGTTCAAAAAAAGCGAGACCTGTGAAATCTTTGAATACAACAACTAACGAAGAAAAAATATTTCAATCAATATATGAAGCCGGCAAGTATTTCGATATTTGTTCACCCTCAGTACGATTTGTTGCAGAGGGGATTTATCGATCGGCTATTTCAAAAAGGACGGGACAAAAAGTTAAATTTAGTTACGTCTAATACGTCATATTTTTCATTTAGAAATATGTCATTGCTATAGAATAATGAATTCTGAAAACATGAATAGCATCATATCCGAGATTTCAAAATTGAAAGGTTGGGATATTGAACTATCAGATGGGTTAAATCCTGATCAAATCATGTCTGATTTTCAGGATATAGAATACGGAGTTAACAACAATAAATACATGCTGCCAAAGAAATATGCACTCATCAAAAGAATTCAGAATTCTATTAAGGACTCTCTCGCATTCTCCAGTGACGTAAGTGTGTTCGCTCCGTTATATACCATCGTAGAACGAATACGAAAAGAATTGGGGTACGAATACGAATTGAAAAAGGAGGTTAATTCTAAAGTTAGAAACCTACGGGCGTTAATTCAAGAAAATGAACAATTTTGATTGATTAACCATTTATCATTATTTGATTGACCGACCATTTATCATTATTTGATTGTGACCGTCCCTCATAGAGATTTTAATTTTTTTTTAGCATTTTTTGATTGATAATGTCAGAAACAGTGAATAAAAAATTGATGGCTGGTTCGGATTGATCAAAAATAGAATGGCGAAAGTCACAGTATTATTATTATTTATAGCAATTATGTGACTTTCGCCATCATTGATAGAAGCCGTTATAGGATGAAATAACACTTCCATGACCATCCGATGGTGTTAGGTCGGATTGAAAAATTGTTTTGCAATTGAAAAATTGTTTCTGATTTCAAATAATGGTCAATGAAGCATTAACAACCCGATTGGCTCGTGAACGACTGGATGCAATTAAGAGATTTGTACCAATTCGTGACTCTGTACGGAATAAACTACAACAACGACAACAAGCGCAGACTGACTTTTCTGTGTCAAGTGAACAACTGTTTTCTCCGATAACAAGTGCGACCAAAGATGTGAAAAAGCTAACTGAAGCAGCGATATATGGAGATATTCCTGAGCGAGAACGAGTAAAGAAGGCGCCGCTGCTTGATACGCTTGAAAAGATAGCAGCAGAGGCCGGACAAACACGCGCAGGAATACAACAGCTATCCAGTGATATAAAAACTCAACGCGAGTATGAACGACTAGCTGATATTGATGATTCTGCGCCTGAAACTCAAAGAGTTTCTACACCTGAACCACAACCTGTTGATGTCGTCACCCCAAGAGGTATCCCCTTTATAGACAAACTCACCGAAGAAGCTATAACAAAAATAAAAAAACCTCAATTGGAGAAACTCAAGGATTATACGACCTTTGGTGATTTCGCCGCCAAAAGCTTTGATTCTAAAAAGGACTTTTTAAAAGACGAGTATAAAAACAGTAGAATAAGCCGAGACGACTGGGTTAATTGGTTGTATAAAACGAATAAGGGGATTACTGGTAATTTGAAAAAGGATACAGTTGAGTACAGAACTTTTAAAATAGGAGTTGATAGTTATGGTATACAAAAACAACAAGAACGAGGCCGACAAAGGCAATTACTTGATGATAGTGAAGGCGCAACTGGTACAACTAAGGAAACAAGCGGAAAAGGATATTCGATTGGAAATCCAAATGATGTCTTTGACTCTACCACGACATGTCCTGGTAGTGTTATCAATGATATATCACGATTAGAAGTTCTTGTAGGAGGTTTCCGAGCTGGAAATAACTCACCGGAAATAATTAATGAAGCAGCTGATATCTGTAGACGATTATTTCAGGGTGGTATCATGGATATCAGCACATATCGAGATTTCATTGGCGAGTTAGTAGACGGTGAAACCGTCCATGGTTATCATAGTGACTGAATCGATTAGATAAATAACAATTGAAAAATTGTTTCTGATTTAAAATAATGATCATACACTACAATCATGATAAACCAACCCCCGTCTACGTAGTTAATTCACGGTTTCCGGTTTATAGAGCATACTACGGAGATGGTTTAGGCAATACCATTGCAGGGTTATTTGCGAGAATGGCTCCAAAAGTGATGCCGTTAGCTAAACAACTAGGAATGAAAGCCATTGATGTTATTCGTGATAAGGGTATTGGTGCTGTTGGAGATCTTGCTGGAAAAGCGTTTTCAACTGCGAAGAATAAAATAACATCATTAGTGAGACGAAAAAAGAAACCGGTACCGTTACCGTCTACAGCAGAAATGCCTGCAAGTGTTAGTAGAATTATAAATAACGCAGTAGATGAAAAATTAGCGTCGATGGTGACTCCCTTGATAAATCAAGAGGACCAAAATAACATGATAGCAAACATGATAGCAGGAAGTGGCTTTAAAAAAACACGACGATGAAATGGGAAATCGCGATTTAGACTCTGATAAATAGAATAAAATGTTCAAAAGGTCACCTGATCCAGCATTTGATATAGACGCCCCAGTTGGCAAGGATGATTCTGTACGCGATTTTCAATTTTATTCTTATCACGCAGTACAACCAGATCTCCGATCGCGAATTGAACTTCAAGTTCATGATACCAGTAAATACTTCCTACCGTGTGAGGCATTTATCGAAATCGAAGGAGAACTTGTAACAAATGATGCTGCTCATAATGATCCACCATATGACAATAACCCAACTATCAAAGTTGGTTTTGTTAATAATGGGATCATGGCGTTATTTGAAAGCGCTAGATATCTCATTGATGGAAAGGAAATTGAATCCATTGACCGTGAAGTTGATGTGGCCACAACAATCATAGGGTTAGCGAGATATTCTGATGATTATTCAAGATCAGCGGGTCCATCTATGATGTTTTCTAAGGATATCACTGATCACCCTGAACACAACCAGTATTCTAGAGTCAAGGCAACACAAGCTACCGCAGTTGATCCAGCACCAGCCGGATATACAAGACCAGCTGGTACTTTTGATGTCATAAATAATATCATTAACTACAACCTAGGGTTTGCAACACGTGTAGCAACGTTGCAAGGACAGCGTCGACAATTTTCATGTGCAATTCCACTGCATCATATATTCGGATTCTGTAGAAATGTCCGAAAAGTTATTTATGGAGCTAAACACACAGTAGCGCTTGTACGAAAGGGTACTGATAATGATGCAATATGGCATGATGCTGGTGTTGCTGATGGTAAAGTCATTTTAACAAAACTAGCATTGTGGATGCCAGTGTTAACTCCATCAATCACAGCAGAAGAAAAATTGTTGTCATTTATGGAACAAGGAGGAAAATCATTGTTGAGTTGGTTATCAGTGACCACTGATATCAAACAGGATAATGTTGATGATATATTTACTTGGCATCTGGCATCAAAACAAGGGGTTTCAGCTCCACGTCATATATTTGTGGCGTTACAGAATAATGCACGAGTTGGTAATCAACAACGAAGTCATATGATATTTGATCAGTTAGGTGTTAGAGAGGTCTCACTGAGAATAAACGGACAACAGGAACCATCTGAAGATGTACAACTTGATTACACTCACAACCATATTGCTCGTGTATATCATAACCTGTTGTCATTTATGGCACGTGATCTAAATGTGGATACTGGTTTGCAAATATCACAATTGGATTTTAAAAGCCTCTATCCGATCTATTACTTCTCATTGGAACATCTCGATTTGATGAGACAATCTGTCGCTGATATACACTTTAGAGCCCGTGTAACCCGTCCTGGTGGTATTGCTAATTACAGAGCGGTTGCTGTCATTCTCAGTGATAAATCAATGCTACTTGAAGGTGTTGGTGGAAGAATGAGAGTGGTAGATGCACCAGTGGAAAACATGTAAACGATTTAGAATCAATCTATTATCTATAATATGTCATATAGTGTTATTAGTGTTGCGTTAACTCCTGGTCAAATCAAAAAATTGCAATCGGAATCAGCTAAAAAATGTGGAACCACAATCACGTTGAAACCCAACCAAATGACTGGTGGTGCAAATAAACTATCGCTGACAACTCGTCAGGTGAAACATTTCAATGATGCACTAGTAGCAAAAAAGGGTGTTCAGATTACTCTTTCTGCGGCTGCTATCAAAAATATGATTAAAACAGGCGGTATATTCCCGTTGTTAGCTGCGATACCAGCATTGATTGCAGCAGCAGCCCCAGCGGTGGCTAAGGCGGCGGCGTTAGGGGCTGTTGGTACTGCAGCAGGGATGGCACTACAGAAAGCAACGGGGAAGGGGTATAAAAAAAAGGGAAAGGGTCTAAGACTACCAGGAACCCCGTATTCGTGGTACAGCGGAAAGGGTCTAAGACTACCAGGAACGATTTATTAATTCGGGAATCGAAGATTCCTATGTCCAATTTTGATTTACTCGATGCTGCTAAAAAACTCGCGATTAAAAACTTCAGAGGTGTCTTTATGAAAGATCAATTACCACATCAACCAAACAGCGTTGAAACCGGTATTATTAATCTCGATAACAGCACCGGACCTGGAACTCACTGGGTTGCATACGCTATTGATCCACGTGGGATTGTCTATTTCGATTCATATGGATTAGCCCCACCAAAAGAGTTTTTGCGTTATATAAAAACCCTTCCAATGAAGACTTGGTATTCTACGCTACCAACACAAACGATGATTGACCCACCAATATGTGGCAGCGAAGTATTAAATGTCCTTGACGCTATTTCTAACTCCTTGAGTAACCCAAGCGGAAAACCACCACATGTTGTCGTTAATGAATACACTAGTAATCGCTGGAAATCGAAACGATTTTAGAGAGAGAAAGAGTTTTACAATAACATGATTGATATTTGGGGGAGATCTTTGAAACCCAAACCCGATGGCACTGCACCACCTGATTCTGTCAAGGATGTAAAAAAACTAATCAAAGATGAAATAGCTGAGACGTTGAACTTAACAAATGTTGATCCTAATGAAATAGTTGTATTTCAAGACAAACAGGGTAAATTGAAAAGCAGTGATGTGTCCTTGGATGATATTTTAGTTAAACAACGAAACGCAATCGAGAACACCGTTGCGTTATTTTCCGATCAGGGTAAATTGAAAACCAGTAATATTTCTCTGGATGATATTTTGGTTAAACAACGAAACGCAATCGAGAACACCGTTGCGTTATTTTCCGATCAGGGTAAACTCAAACCGGGTGTACTCGTTTCGACGATTACAGATCGATTAAAAACTCTCAACGATGAGTTAAACAATTCTGTGGTTGTACTAAAAACACTTGAATCTAGAATTGAAGATAACGGAAAACAGTTTATATCATTTCGTAGAAATATCATTGATAAATTTATTGGAACCCAGTTGGATAAAATTGAAATAAAACTCCCTGATATTAAAAAATCCATCGATGAAACAAAAAACTTCATCGAAGCCGTCAAAGGTGATTTTTCGAGGATGATAACAATCATTGAAAAAACAAAAATTCCTCATGAGAAAACCAACAACGTCGTGTACACAATCCAACACGGATCATTTGCCTGGACACCTACAGACAACAAATTAGATATCACTGCAACCGTCAAGGGTATTTATCGATTAACACTAGTGACAACGGATCAATTTAATATTTCATCGTCGAGTTCATCCGGGATCAACAATACGATTTCAACGATCATAGACAAGGATACAACTGAAAAGTTCACGATAACATCTACTGATATTGATTTGTTTAGGACACCAGTAACATGGTATGTGGAATTCGTAGCGGATTTAAGTAAATAACTAAATTGAAAGGATTTCACAATTGAAAACGCTAGTGTTTTTAAAATAAAAATGATTTCATCAACGCAATGTCGCTATGATCAGGTCAGAGAATTTCAGAATAGACTCAAAACCCTCACTGAGGAGTATCAAATAAAAATGAAAAAATACCGACGAAGAATCACCGCAATTGATGTTATTATGTACTCGGTGTCAAGCGTTCTCACTGGCGCCGGAATAATACTTGCATCGGTTACAATGATTGCCCCGGTCGTAGTTCCAATTTGCATTTCTGCGGTGGCTACAATCGGGGGTATATCAACCGGGATAGCAAAAAGGATATCATCATGCAGCCAGAGTAAACTGCAGAATTACTTACTTCAATTTCATATTGCATCAACCGCATATTCGCAGTTATCATTGATGATATCATCGTCACTCGATAATACAATTATATCAGATTATGAATTCTCAGAGATGGTCAGTATTTTTAATTCCGCGATATCGAAATTAGAGCGACAACATGAGTATAATAACAATGACAACACCGATGGAATCGGAAAACACGAACCCAAAAAACAAAATGATCTCAATAATATCAACCATACCAGATTGTGAGTTCTCAGTGATGGTCAGTATTTATGATTCCTCGATACCAAAATTAGAAATACAACATGAGTATAATAACAATGACGACACCGATGGAATTACTTCAACGAGTAGTGGAGAACACGAACCCAGTACAAACAAGCATGATATCAATAACATCAACGGAACCCGAGTTTAGTGTGAATTTCCCTAGCCCAGTTCCCGTAAAGGAGATAGCGCTAGCAAAACTACGAGTGTATCACAGTTGGCCTAATATCAGATCAAAATCATTTGGTGGTCAACAACCCAATAATTCTTTAGTGTTTGCAAATAAGAATAAAGACGACGGGACTCCAGACTGGAACGTCGTTTCCATACCAACAGGGTCATACCAAATCGAACAAATCAATAATGAATTCGCGCGTAGAATAAAATCGATTACTGGAGTAGAGTCAAAAATCGCTATAACAGTTCATGAACCGACGCTATCATCCGCAATTGAGATAAACTCAGAAGGATATGTCGTAGATATATATCAAAGCTCAATAAGAACCGTACTAGGATGGCCTGAATTACCACCCCGGGGGGGAACCGTTGATATACCCGAACCACAAAAAACTGATTATATCACCGACAGAATAAAACCTAAAAATCCAATAAGGAGTTATAAAAAATACAACTTATTTATAGAGTTTTTTGGGTTAGCATACAAACATACGCCGGATGGGCCACCGCAAGAATATAATTTTGTTAACGAACCTGAAATCATTAAAAATTTCACAGCAATGAATAATGATTTATCGCTGTTGTTAATATCTCTTAAATCCGGCTCTCTCAACCGAGATGAATTTATCAGCGTCGTAGAAACATGCAATAAAATTATCGACGATATGGAAAAATTTAATTCACAACTTATTCAAGTAATACTCGATGATAAAAACCCCATATCGAGAACAAAATTTGCATCAGACTATAAAATCCGCGTTGAAGATATCCCCACATTCAAACTACCGGGATATAACGTACCGGAACTAAAAAAACTACTCAGTGATGCCATCGATGTTGGTTTTAAAATAATTCATGATGCATGGAAAAAAACATCATCACCGGAAATAAAAATCCTCAAACATAATAATGACCCAGATGGTGGCGGTAGACATATCGCTCCGTTCAACGTGAATATTTCATCGGTGATTGCGCTCAATTTAGTATGTGATGTTATCGAAGGAAGCTATCAGATTAATCTCGAACGATCAAATCAAGCTCAGCAAGGATATATTCTTTATTCGTTTGCACCAACAGCTCCTCCAGGATTCCTAATTATTGAAAACCCAATTAATCCTGTCTACATGCGATGCCATAATAATTCGTTAACCAGAATTAATTTCAAACTCACAGATCAGTCCAATAATCTAATTGATCTACAAGAGGAGGTGTTAGCGATTAGTCTGTTTGTGAAATCCTAAATTGCTTTGCAATTTCAAAGGATTTTCATCGTAAGGACTTTCATCATAAAGACTTGATCAAATCATTTATTATTTTTTGTTAACCCAGTGATGAAATCACTAAGCAGCAGAGAGGGTGGATGACAACAAGTTGCGACCAAAATTAATTAAAAAATCGTAAAAATCTTCGTTTTCATTTTTTTAGTTAAAATGAGATTTCGTAGATTTCAACGAAATCCTACGGATCGTTTTAAGGATTCAATCAATTTTTTTTGTCTGAAAACGTTGTAGGATTCGCCCTTTTTTTGGTTAAAATGAGATTATAGGACGGCTCGTTTTAGGATTTCAATCAAATTTTGTCTAAAAACGTTGTAGGGTTCACCCTCTCTGCTGCTATACTTTAAAACCGGTTCCCACCATTTTTTTCAGCATGACTTTTGATGAAAAACGGACTTTTTGGTTTTTCATGTTATGGATCAGTTGGGCTTAGATAAAAGCTTTTTGAAACCCTTTACCCCGCTTGGATTTGGTTAATACTTGGTTTATTGGATGCGCACCATTGGATAGTACGTCACCATACTTTAAAACCGGTTCCCACCATTTTTTTCAGCATGACTTTTGATGAAAAACGGACTTTTTGGTTTTTCATGTTATGGATCAGTTGGGCTTAGATAAAAGCTTTTTGAAACCCTTTACCCCGCTTGGATTTGGTTAATACTTGGTTTATTGGATGCGCACCATTGGATAGTACGTCACCATACTTTAAAACCGGTTCCCACCATTTTTTTCAGCATGACTTTTGATGAAAAACGGACTTTTTGGTTTTTCATGTTATGGATCAGTTGGGCTTAGATAAAAGCTTTTTGAAACCCTTTACCCCGCTTGGATTTGGTTAATACTTGGTTTATTGGATGCGCACCATTGGATAGTACGTCACCATACTTTAAAACCGGTTCCCACCATTTTTTTCAGCATGACTTTTGATGAAAAACGGACTTTTTGGTTTTTCATGTTATGGATCAGTTGGGCTTAGATAAAAGCTTTTTGAAACCCTTTACCCCGCTTGGATTTGGTTAATACTTGGTTTATTGGATGCGCACCATTGGATAGTACGTCACCATACTTTAAAACCGGTTCCCACCATTTTTTTCAGCATGACTTTTGATGAAAAACGGACTTTTTGGTTTTTCATGTTATGGATCAGTTGGGCTTAGATAAAAGCTTTTTGAAACCCTTTACCCCGCTTGGATTTGGTTAATACTTGGTTTATTGGATGCGCACCATTGGATAGTACGTCACCATACTTTAAAACCGGTTCCCACCATTTTTTTCAGCATGACTTTTGATGAAAAACGGACTTTTTGGTTTTTCATGTTATGGATCAGTTGGGCTTAGATAAAAGCTTTTTGAAACCCTTTACCCCGCTTGGATTTGGTTAATACTTGGTTTATTGGATGCGCACCATTGGATAGTACGTCACCATACTTTAAAACCGGTTCCCACCATTTTTTTCAGCATGACTTTTGATGAAAAACGGACTTTTTGGTTTTTCATGTTATGGATCAGTTGGGCTTAGATAAAAGCTTTTTGAAACCCTTTACCCCGCTTGGATTTGGTTAATACTTGGTTTATTGGATGCGCACCATTGGATAGTACGTCACCATACTTTAAAACCGGTTCCCACCATTTTTTTCAGCATGACTTTTGATGAAAAACGGACTTTTTGGTTTTTCATGTTATGGATCAGTTGGGCTTAGATAAAAGCTTTTTGAAACCCTTTACCCCGCTTGGATTTGGTTAATACTTGGTTTATTGGATGCGCACCATTGGATAGTACGTCACCATACTTTAAAACCGGTTCCCACCATTTTTTTCAGCATGACTTTTGATGAAAAACGGACTTTTTGGTTTTTCATGTTATGGATCAGTTGGGCTTAGATAAAAGCTTTTTGAAACCCTTTACCCCGCTTGGATTTGGTTAATACTTGGTTTATTGGATGCGCACCATTGGATAGTACGTCACCATACTTTAAAACCGGTTCCCACCATTTTTTTCAGCATGACTTTTGATGAAAAACGGACTTTTTGGTTTTTCATGTTATGGATCAGTTGGGCTTAGATAAAAGCTTTTTGAAACCCTTTACCCCGCTTGGATTTGGTTAATACTTGGTTTATTGGATGCGCACCATTGGATAGTACGTCACCATACTTTAAAACCGGTTCCCACCATTTTTTTCAGCATGACTTTTGATGAAAAACGGACTTTTTGGTTTTTCATGTTATGGATCAGTTGGGCTTAGATAAAAGCTTTTTGAAACCCTTTACCCCGCTTGGATTTGGTTAATACTTGGTTTATTGGATGCGCACCATTGGATAGTACGTCACCATACTTTAAAACCGGTTCCCACCATTTTTTTCAGCATGACTTTTGATGAAAAACGGACTTTTTGGTTTTTCATGTTATGGATCAGTTGGGCTTAGATAAAAGCTTTTTGAAACCCTTTACCCCGCTTGGATTTGGTTAATACTTGGTTTATTGGATGCGCACCATTGGATAGTACGTCACCATACTTTAAAACCGGTTCCCACCATTTTTTTCAGCATGACTTTTGATGAAAAACGGACTTTTTGGTTTTTCATGTTATGGATCAGTTGGGCTTAGATAAAAGCTTTTTGAAACCCTTTACCCCGCTTGGATTTGGTTAATACTTGGTTTATTGGATGCGCACCATTGGATAGTACGTCACCATACTTTAAAACCGGTTCCCACCATTTTTTTCAGCATGACTTTTGATGAAAAACGGACTTTTTGGTTTTTCATGTTATGGATCAGTTGGGCTTAGATAAAAGCTTTTTGAAACCCTTTACCCCGCTTGGATTTGGTTAATACTTGGTTTATTGGATGCGCACCATTGGATAGTACGTCACCATACTTTAAAACCGGTTCCCACCATTTTTTTCAGCATGACTTTTGATGAAAAACGGACTTTTTGGTTTTTCATGTTATGGATCAGTTGGGCTTAGATAAAAGCTTTTTGAAACCCTTTACCCCGCTTGGATTTGGTTAATACTTGGTTTATTGGATGCGCACCATTGGATAGTACGTCACCATACTTTAAAACCGGTTCCCACCATTTTTTTCAGCATGACTTTTGATGAAAAACGGACTTTTTGGTTTTTCATGTTATGGATCAGTTGGGCTTAGATAAAAGCTTTTTGAAACCCTTTACCCCGCTTGGATTTGGTTAATACTTGGTTTATTGGATGCGCACCATTGGATAGTACGTCACCATACTTTAAAACCGGTTCCCACCATTTTTTTCAGCATGACTTTTGATGAAAAACGGACTTTTTGGTTTTTCATGTTATGGATCAGTTGGGCTTAGATAAAAGCTTTTTGAAACCCTTTACCCCGCTTGGATTTGGTTAATACTTGGTTTATTGGATGCGCACCATTGGATAGTACGTCACCATACTTTAAAACCGGTTCCCACCATTTTTTTCAGCATGACTTTTGATGAAAAACGGACTTTTTGGTTTTTCATGTTATGGATCAGTTGGGCTTAGATAAAAGCTTTTTGAAACCCTTTACCCCGCTTGGATTTGGTTAATACTTGGTTTATTGGATGCGCACCATTGGATAGTACGTCACCATACTTTAAAACCGGTTCCCACCATTTTTTTCAGCATGACTTTTGATGAAAAACGGACTTTTTGGTTTTTCATGTTATGGATCAGTTGGGCTTAGATAAAAGCTTTTTGAAACCCTTTACCCCGCTTGGATTTGGTTAATACTTGGTTTATTGGATGCGCACCATTGGATAGTACGTCACCATACTTTAAAACCGGTTCCCACCATTTTTTTCAGCATGACTTTTGATGAAAAACGGACTTTTTGGTTTTTCATGTTATGGATCAGTTGGGCTTAGATAAAAGCTTTTTGAAACCCTTTACCCCGCTTGGATTTGGTTAATACTTGGTTTATTGGATGCGCACCATTGGATAGTACGTCACCATACTTTAAAACCGGTTCCCACCATTTTTTTCAGCATGACTTTTGATGAAAAACGGACTTTTTGGTTTTTCATGTTATGGATCAGTTGGGCTTAGATAAAAGCTTTTTGAAACCCTTTACCCCGCTTGGATTTGGTTAATACTTGGTTTATTGGATGCGCACCATTGGATAGTACGTCACCATACTTTAAAACCGGTTCCCACCATTTTTTTCAGCATGACTTTTGATGAAAAACGGACTTTTTGGTTTTTCATGTTATGGATCAGTTGGGCTTAGATAAAAGCTTTTTGAAACCCTTTACCCCGCTTGGATTTGGTTAATACTTGGTTTATTGGATGCGCACCATTGGATAGTACGTCACCATACTTTAAAACCGGTTCCCACCATTTTTTTCAGCATGACTTTTGATGAAAAACGGACTTTTTGGTTTTTCATGTTATGGATCAGTTGGGCTTAGATAAAAGCTTTTTGAAACCCTTTACCCCGCTTGGATTTGGTTAATACTTGGTTTATTGGATGCGCACCATTGGATAGTACGTCACCATACTTTAAAACCGGTTCCCACCATTTTTTTCAGCATGACTTTTGATGAAAAACGGACTTTTTGGTTTTTCATGTTATGGATCAGTTGGGCTTAGATAAAAGCTTTTTGAAACCCTTTACCCCGCTTGGATTTGGTTAATACTTGGTTTATTGGATGCGCACCATTGGATAGTACGTCACCATACTTTAAAACCGGTTCCCACCATTTTTTTCAGCATGACTTTTGATGAAAAACGGACTTTTTGGTTTTTCATGTTATGGATCAGTTGGGCTTAGATAAAAGCTTTTTGAAACCCTTTACCCCGCTTGGATTTGGTTAATACTTGGTTTATTGGATGCGCACCATTGGATAGTACGTCACCATACTTTAAAACCGGTTCCCACCATTTTTTTCAGCATGACTTTTGATGAAAAACGGACTTTTTGGTTTTTCATGTTATGGATCAGTTGGGCTTAGATAAAAGCTTTTTGAAACCCTTTACCCCGCTTGGATTTGGTTAATACTTGGTTTATTGGATGCGCACCATTGGATAGTACGTCACCATACTTTAAAACCGGTTCCCACCATTTTTTTCAGCATGACTTTTGATGAAAAACGGACTTTTTGGTTTTTCATGTTATGGATCAGTTGGGCTTAGATAAAAGCTTTTTGAAACCCTTTACCCCGCTTGGATTTGGTTAATACTTGGTTTATTGGATGCGCACCATTGGATAGTACGTCACCATACTTTAAAACCGGTTCCCACCATTTTTTTCAGCATGACTTTTGATGAAAAACGGACTTTTTGGTTTTTCATGTTATGGATCAGTTGGGCTTAGATAAAAGCTTTTTGAAACCCTTTACCCCGCTTGGATTTGGTTAATACTTGGTTTATTGGATGCGCACCATTGGATAGTACGTCACCATACTTTAAAACCGGTTCCCACCATTTTTTTCAGCATGACTTTTGATGAAAAACGGACTTTTTGGTTTTTCATGTTATGGATCAGTTGGGCTTAGATAAAAGCTTTTTGAAACCCTTTACCCCGCTTGGATTTGGTTAATACTTGGTTTATTGGATGCGCACCATTGGATAGTACGTCACCATACTTTAAAACCGGTTCCCACCATTTTTTTCAGCATGACTTTTGATGAAAAACGGACTTTTTGGTTTTTCATGTTATGGATCAGTTGGGCTTAGATAAAAGCTTTTTGAAACCCTTTACCCCGCTTGGATTTGGTTAATACTTGGTTTATTGGATGCGCACCATTGGATAGTACGTCACCATACTTTAAAACCGGTTCCCACCATTTTTTTCAGCATGACTTTTGATGAAAAACGGACTTTTTGGTTTTTCATGTTATGGATCAGTTGGGCTTAGATAAAAGCTTTTTGAAACCCTTTACCCCGCTTGGATTTGGTTAATACTTGGTTTATTGGATGCGCACCATTGGATAGTACGTCACCATACTTTAAAACCGGTTCCCACCATTTTTTTCAGCATGACTTTTGATGAAAAACGGACTTTTTGGTTTTTCATGTTATGGATCAGTTGGGCTTAGATAAAAGCTTTTTGAAACCCTTTACCCCGCTTGGATTTGGTTAATACTTGGTTTATTGGATGCGCACCATTGGATAGTACGTCACCATACTTTAAAACCGGTTCCCACCATTTTTTTCAGCATGACTTTTGATGAAAAACGGACTTTTTGGTTTTTCATGTTATGGATCAGTTGGGCTTAGATAAAAGCTTTTTGAAACCCTTTACCCCGCTTGGATTTGGTTAATACTTGGTTTATTGGATGCGCACCATTGGATAGTACGTCACCATACTTTAAAACCGGTTCCCACCATTTTTTTCAGCATGACTTTTGATGAAAAACGGACTTTTTGGTTTTTCATGTTATGGATCAGTTGGGCTTAGATAAAAGCTTTTTGAAACCCTTTACCCCGCTTGGATTTGGTTAATACTTGGTTTATTGGATGCGCACCATTGGATAGTACGTCACCATACTTTAAAACCGGTTCCCACCATTTTTTTCAGCATGACTTTTGATGAAAAACGGACTTTTTGGTTTTTCATGTTATGGATCAGTTGGGCTTAGATAAAAGCTTTTTGAAACCCTTTACCCCGCTTGGATTTGGTTAATACTTGGTTTATTGGATGCGCACCATTGGATAGTACGTCACCATACTTTAAAACCGGTTCCCACCATTTTTTTCAGCATGACTTTTGATGAAAAACGGACTTTTTGGTTTTTCATGTTATGGATCAGTTGGGCTTAGATAAAAGCTTTTTGAAACCCTTTACCCCGCTTGGATTTGGTTAATACTTGGTTTATTGGATGCGCACCATTGGATAGTACGTCACCATACTTTAAAACCGGTTCCCACCATTTTTTTCAGCATGACTTTTGATGAAAAACGGACTTTTTGGTTTTTCATGTTATGGATCAGTTGGGCTTAGATAAAAGCTTTTTGAAACCCTTTACCCCGCTTGGATTTGGTTAATACTTGGTTTATTGGATGCGCACCATTGGATAGTACGTCACCATACTTTAAAACCGGTTCCCACCATTTTTTTCAGCATGACTTTTGATGAAAAACGGACTTTTTGGTTTTTCATGTTATGGATCAGTTGGGCTTAGATAAAAGCTTTTTGAAACCCTTTACCCCGCTTGGATTTGGTTAATACTTGGTTTATTGGATGCGCACCATTGGATAGTACGTCACCATACTTTAAAACCGGTTCCCACCATTTTTTTCAGCATGACTTTTGATGAAAAACGGACTTTTTGGTTTTTCATGTTATGGATCAGTTGGGCTTAGATAAAAGCTTTTTGAAACCCTTTACCCCGCTTGGATTTGGTTAATACTTGGTTTATTGGATGCGCACCATTGGATAGTACGTCACCATACTTTAAAACCGGTTCCCACCATTTTTTTCAGCATGACTTTTGATGAAAAACGGACTTTTTGGTTTTTCATGTTATGGATCAGTTGGGCTTAGATAAAAGCTTTTTGAAACCCTTTACCCCGCTTGGATTTGGTTAATACTTGGTTTATTGGATGCGCACCATTGGATAGTACGTCACCATACTTTAAAACCGGTTCCCACCATTTTTTTCAGCATGACTTTTGATGAAAAACGGACTTTTTGGTTTTTCATGTTATGGATCAGTTGGGCTTAGATAAAAGCTTTTTGAAACCCTTTACCCCGCTTGGATTTGGTTAATACTTGGTTTATTGGATGCGCACCATTGGATAGTACGTCACCATACTTTAAAACCGGTTCCCACCATTTTTTTCAGCATGACTTTTGATGAAAAACGGACTTTTTGGTTTTTCATGTTATGGATCAGTTGGGCTTAGATAAAAGCTTTTTGAAACCCTTTACCCCGCTTGGATTTGGTTAATACTTGGTTTATTGGATGCGCACCATTGGATAGTACGTCACCATACTTTAAAACCGGTTCCCACCATTTTTTTCAGCATGACTTTTGATGAAAAACGGACTTTTTGGTTTTTCATGTTATGGATCAGTTGGGCTTAGATAAAAGCTTTTTGAAACCCTTTACCCCGCTTGGATTTGGTTAATACTTGGTTTATTGGATGCGCACCATTGGATAGTACGTCACCATACTTTAAAACCGGTTCCCACCATTTTTTTCAGCATGACTTTTGATGAAAAACGGACTTTTTGGTTTTTCATGTTATGGATCAGTTGGGCTTAGATAAAAGCTTTTTGAAACCCTTTACCCCGCTTGGATTTGGTTAATACTTGGTTTATTGGATGCGCACCATTGGATAGTACGTCACCATACTTTAAAACCGGTTCCCACCATTTTTTTCAGCATGACTTTTGATGAAAAACGGACTTTTTGGTTTTTCATGTTATGGATCAGTTGGGCTTAGATAAAAGCTTTTTGAAACCCTTTACCCCGCTTGGATTTGGTTAATACTTGGTTTATTGGATGCGCACCATTGGATAGTACGTCACCATACTTTAAAACCGGTTCCCACCATTTTTTTCAGCATGACTTTTGATGAAAAACGGACTTTTTGGTTTTTCATGTTATGGATCAGTTGGGCTTAGATAAAAGCTTTTTGAAACCCTTTACCCCGCTTGGATTTGGTTAATACTTGGTTTATTGGATGCGCACCATTGGATAGTACGTCACCATACTTTAAAACCGGTTCCCACCATTTTTTTCAGCATGACTTTTGATGAAAAACGGACTTTTTGGTTTTTCATGTTATGGATCAGTTGGGCTTAGATAAAAGCTTTTTGAAACCCTTTACCCCGCTTGGATTTGGTTAATACTTGGTTTATTGGATGCGCACCATTGGATAGTACGTCACCATACTTTAAAACCGGTTCCCACCATTTTTTTCAGCATGACTTTTGATGAAAAACGGACTTTTTGGTTTTTCATGTTATGGATCAGTTGGGCTTAGATAAAAGCTTTTTGAAACCCTTTACCCCGCTTGGATTTGGTTAATACTTGGTTTATTGGATGCGCACCATTGGATAGTACGTCACCATACTTTAAAACCGGTTCCCACCATTTTTTTCAGCATGACTTTTGATGAAAAACGGACTTTTTGGTTTTTCATGTTATGGATCAGTTGGGCTTAGATAAAAGCTTTTTGAAACCCTTTACCCCGCTTGGATTTGGTTAATACTTGGTTTATTGGATGCGCACCATTGGATAGTACGTCACCATACTTTAAAACCGGTTCCCACCATTTTTTTCAGCATGACTTTTGATGAAAAACGGACTTTTTGGTTTTTCATGTTATGGATCAGTTGGGCTTAGATAAAAGCTTTTTGAAACCCTTTACCCCGCTTGGATTTGGTTAATACTTGGTTTATTGGATGCGCACCATTGGATAGTACGTCACCATACTTTAAAACCGGTTCCCACCATTTTTTTCAGCATGACTTTTGATGAAAAACGGACTTTTTGGTTTTTCATGTTATGGATCAGTTGGGCTTAGATAAAAGCTTTTTGAAACCCTTTACCCCGCTTGGATTTGGTTAATACTTGGTTTATTGGATGCGCACCATTGGATAGTACGTCACCATACTTTAAAACCGGTTCCCACCATTTTTTTCAGCATGACTTTTGATGAAAAACGGACTTTTTGGTTTTTCATGTTATGGATCAGTTGGGCTTAGATAAAAGCTTTTTGAAACCCTTTACCCCGCTTGGATTTGGTTAATACTTGGTTTATTGGATGCGCACCATTGGATAGTACGTCACCATACTTTAAAACCGGTTCCCACCATTTTTTTCAGCATGACTTTTGATGAAAAACGGACTTTTTGGTTTTTCATGTTATGGATCAGTTGGGCTTAGATAAAAGCTTTTTGAAACCCTTTACCCCGCTTGGATTTGGTTAATACTTGGTTTATTGGATGCGCACCATTGGATAGTACGTCACCATACTTTAAAACCGGTTCCCACCATTTTTTTCAGCATGACTTTTGATGAAAAACGGACTTTTTGGTTTTTCATGTTATGGATCAGTTGGGCTTAGATAAAAGCTTTTTGAAACCCTTTACCCCGCTTGGATTTGGTTAATACTTGGTTTATTGGATGCGCACCATTGGATAGTACGTCACCATACTTTAAAACCGGTTCCCACCATTTTTTTCAGCATGACTTTTGATGAAAAACGGACTTTTTGGTTTTTCATGTTATGGATCAGTTGGGCTTAGATAAAAGCTTTTTGAAACCCTTTACCCCGCTTGGATTTGGTTAATACTTGGTTTATTGGATGCGCACCATTGGATAGTACGTCACCATACTTTAAAACCGGTTCCCACCATTTTTTTCAGCATGACTTTTGATGAAAAACGGACTTTTTGGTTTTTCATGTTATGGATCAGTTGGGCTTAGATAAAAGCTTTTTGAAACCCTTTACCCCGCTTGGATTTGGTTAATACTTGGTTTATTGGATGCGCACCATTGGATAGTACGTCACCATACTTTAAAACCGGTTCCCACCATTTTTTTCAGCATGACTTTTGATGAAAAACGGACTTTTTGGTTTTTCATGTTATGGATCAGTTGGGCTTAGATAAAAGCTTTTTGAAACCCTTTACCCCGCTTGGATTTGGTTAATACTTGGTTTATTGGATGCGCACCATTGGATAGTACGTCACCATACTTTAAAACCGGTTCCCACCATTTTTTTCAGCATGACTTTTGATGAAAAACGGACTTTTTGGTTTTTCATGTTATGGATCAGTTGGGCTTAGATAAAAGCTTTTTGAAACCCTTTACCCCGCTTGGATTTGGTTAATACTTGGTTTATTGGATGCGCACCATTGGATAGTACGTCACCATACTTTAAAACCGGTTCCCACCATTTTTTTCAGCATGACTTTTGATGAAAAACGGACTTTTTGGTTTTTCATGTTATGGATCAGTTGGGCTTAGATAAAAGCTTTTTGAAACCCTTTACCCCGCTTGGATTTGGTTAATACTTGGTTTATTGGATGCGCACCATTGGATAGTACGTCACCATACTTTAAAACCGGTTCCCACCATTTTTTTCAGCATGACTTTTGATGAAAAACGGACTTTTTGGTTTTTCATGTTATGGATCAGTTGGGCTTAGATAAAAGCTTTTTGAAACCCTTTACCCCGCTTGGATTTGGTTAATACTTGGTTTATTGGATGCGCACCATTGGATAGTACGTCACCATACTTTAAAACCGGTTCCCACCATTTTTTTCAGCATGACTTTTGATGAAAAACGGACTTTTTGGTTTTTCATGTTATGGATCAGTTGGGCTTAGATAAAAGCTTTTTGAAACCCTTTACCCCGCTTGGATTTGGTTAATACTTGGTTTATTGGATGCGCACCATTGGATAGTACGTCACCATACTTTAAAACCGGTTCCCACCATTTTTTTCAGCATGACTTTTGATGAAAAACGGACTTTTTGGTTTTTCATGTTATGGATCAGTTGGGCTTAGATAAAAGCTTTTTGAAACCCTTTACCCCGCTTGGATTTGGTTAATACTTGGTTTATTGGATGCGCACCATTGGATAGTACGTCACCATACTTTAAAACCGGTTCCCACCATTTTTTTCAGCATGACTTTTGATGAAAAACGGAC
Source organism: Unio pictorum (assembly GCA_030141615.1). Classification (NCBI taxonomy): domain Eukaryota; kingdom Metazoa; phylum Mollusca; class Bivalvia; order Unionida; family Unionidae; genus Unio; species Unio pictorum. The sequence goes on from JARLTB010000309.1 coordinate 124,937, forward strand.
TTTTTGGTTTTTCATGTTATGGATCAGTTGGGCTTAGATAAAAGCTTTTTGAAACCCTTTACCCCGCTTGGATTTGGTTAATACTTGGTTTATTGGATGCGCACCATTGGATAGTACGTCACCATACTTTAAAACCGGTTCCCACCATTTTTTTCAGCATGACTTTTGATGAAAAACGGACTTTTTGGTTTTTCATGTTATGGATCAGTTGGGCTTAGATAAAAGCTTTTTGAAACCCTTTACCCCGCTTGGATTTGGTTAATACTTGGTTTATTGGATGCGCACCATTGGATAGTACGTCACCATACTTTAAAACCGGTTCCCACCATTTTTTTCAGCATGACTTTTGATGAAAAACGGACTTTTTGGTTTTTCATGTTATGGATCAGTTGGGCTTAGATAAAAGCTTTTTGAAACCCTTTACCCCGCTTGGATTTGGTTAATACTTGGTTTATTGGATGCGCACCATTGGATAGTACGTCACCATACTTTAAAACCGGTTCCCACCATTTTTTTCAGCATGACTTTTGATGAAAAACGGACTTTTTGGTTTTTCATGTTATGGATCAGTTGGGCTTAGATAAAAGCTTTTTGAAACCCTTTACCCCGCTTGGATTTGGTTAATACTTGGTTTATTGGATGCGCACCATTGGATAGTACGTCACCATACTTTAAAACCGGTTCCCACCATTTTTTTCAGCATGACTTTTGATGAAAAACGGACTTTTTGGTTTTTCATGTTATGGATCAGTTGGGCTTAGATAAAAGCTTTTTGAAACCCTTTACCCCGCTTGGATTTGGTTAATACTTGGTTTATTGGATGCGCACCATTGGATAGTACGTCACCATACTTTAAAACCGGTTCCCACCATTTTTTTCAGCATGACTTTTGATGAAAAACGGACTTTTTGGTTTTTCATGTTATGGATCAGTTGGGCTTAGATAAAAGCTTTTTGAAACCCTTTACCCCGCTTGGATTTGGTTAATACTTGGTTTATTGGATGCGCACCATTGGATAGTACGTCACCATACTTTAAAACCGGTTCCCACCATTTTTTTCAGCATGACTTTTGATGAAAAACGGACTTTTTGGTTTTTCATGTTATGGATCAGTTGGGCTTAGATAAAAGCTTTTTGAAACCCTTTACCCCGCTTGGATTTGGTTAATACTTGGTTTATTGGATGCGCACCATTGGATAGTACGTCACCATACTTTAAAACCGGTTCCCACCATTTTTTTCAGCATGACTTTTGATGAAAAACGGACTTTTTGGTTTTTCATGTTATGGATCAGTTGGGCTTAGATAAAAGCTTTTTGAAACCCTTTACCCCGCTTGGATTTGGTTAATACTTGGTTTATTGGATGCGCACCATTGGATAGTACGTCACCATACTTTAAAACCGGTTCCCACCATTTTTTTCAGCATGACTTTTGATGAAAAACGGACTTTTTGGTTTTTCATGTTATGGATCAGTTGGGCTTAGATAAAAGCTTTTTGAAACCCTTTACCCCGCTTGGATTTGGTTAATACTTGGTTTATTGGATGCGCACCATTGGATAGTACGTCACCATACTTTAAAACCGGTTCCCACCATTTTTTTCAGCATGACTTTTGATGAAAAACGGACTTTTTGGTTTTTCATGTTATGGATCAGTTGGGCTTAGATAAAAGCTTTTTGAAACCCTTTACCCCGCTTGGATTTGGTTAATACTTGGTTTATTGGATGCGCACCATTGGATAGTACGTCACCATACTTTAAAACCGGTTCCCACCATTTTTTTCAGCATGACTTTTGATGAAAAACGGACTTTTTGGTTTTTCATGTTATGGATCAGTTGGGCTTAGATAAAAGCTTTTTGAAACCCTTTACCCCGCTTGGATTTGGTTAATACTTGGTTTATTGGATGCGCACCATTGGATAGTACGTCACCATACTTTAAAACCGGTTCCCACCATTTTTTTCAGCATGACTTTTGATGAAAAACGGACTTTTTGGTTTTTCATGTTATGGATCAGTTGGGCTTAGATAAAAGCTTTTTGAAACCCTTTACCCCGCTTGGATTTGGTTAATACTTGGTTTATTGGATGCGCACCATTGGATAGTACGTCACCATACTTTAAAACCGGTTCCCACCATTTTTTTCAGCATGACTTTTGATGAAAAACGGACTTTTTGGTTTTTCATGTTATGGATCAGTTGGGCTTAGATAAAAGCTTTTTGAAACCCTTTACCCCGCTTGGATTTGGTTAATACTTGGTTTATTGGATGCGCACCATTGGATAGTACGTCACCATACTTTAAAACCGGTTCCCACCATTTTTTTCAGCATGACTTTTGATGAAAAACGGACTTTTTGGTTTTTCATGTTATGGATCAGTTGGGCTTAGATAAAAGCTTTTTGAAACCCTTTACCCCGCTTGGATTTGGTTAATACTTGGTTTATTGGATGCGCACCATTGGATAGTACGTCACCATACTTTAAAACCGGTTCCCACCATTTTTTTCAGCATGACTTTTGATGAAAAACGGACTTTTTGGTTTTTCATGTTATGGATCAGTTGGGCTTAGATAAAAGCTTTTTGAAACCCTTTACCCCGCTTGGATTTGGTTAATACTTGGTTTATTGGATGCGCACCATTGGATAGTACGTCACCATACTTTAAAACCGGTTCCCACCATTTTTTTCAGCATGACTTTTGATGAAAAACGGACTTTTTGGTTTTTCATGTTATGGATCAGTTGGGCTTAGATAAAAGCTTTTTGAAACCCTTTACCCCGCTTGGATTTGGTTAATACTTGGTTTATTGGATGCGCACCATTGGATAGTACGTCACCATACTTTAAAACCGGTTCCCACCATTTTTTTCAGCATGACTTTTGATGAAAAACGGACTTTTTGGTTTTTCATGTTATGGATCAGTTGGGCTTAGATAAAAGCTTTTTGAAACCCTTTACCCCGCTTGGATTTGGTTAATACTTGGTTTATTGGATGCGCACCATTGGATAGTACGTCACCATACTTTAAAACCGGTTCCCACCATTTTTTTCAGCATGACTTTTGATGAAAAACGGACTTTTTGGTTTTTCATGTTATGGATCAGTTGGGCTTAGATAAAAGCTTTTTGAAACCCTTTACCCCGCTTGGATTTGGTTAATACTTGGTTTATTGGATGCGCACCATTGGATAGTACGTCACCATACTTTAAAACCGGTTCCCACCATTTTTTTCAGCATGACTTTTGATGAAAAACGGACTTTTTGGTTTTTCATGTTATGGATCAGTTGGGCTTAGATAAAAGCTTTTTGAAACCCTTTACCCCGCTTGGATTTGGTTAATACTTGGTTTATTGGATGCGCACCATTGGATAGTACGTCACCATACTTTAAAACCGGTTCCCACCATTTTTTTCAGCATGACTTTTGATGAAAAACGGACTTTTTGGTTTTTCATGTTATGGATCAGTTGGGCTTAGATAAAAGCTTTTTGAAACCCTTTACCCCGCTTGGATTTGGTTAATACTTGGTTTATTGGATGCGCACCATTGGATAGTACGTCACCATACTTTAAAACCGGTTCCCACCATTTTTTTCAGCATGACTTTTGATGAAAAACGGACTTTTTGGTTTTTCATGTTATGGATCAGTTGGGCTTAGATAAAAGCTTTTTGAAACCCTTTACCCCGCTTGGATTTGGTTAATACTTGGTTTATTGGATGCGCACCATTGGATAGTACGTCACCATACTTTAAAACCGGTTCCCACCTTTTTTTCAGCATGACTTTTGATGAAAAACGGACTTTTTGGTTTTTCATGTTATGGATCAGTTGGGCTTAGATAAAAGCTTTTTGAAACCCTTTACCCCGCTTGGATTTGGTTAATACTTGGTTTATTGGATGCGCACCATTGGATAGTACGTCACCATACTTTAAAACCGGTTCCCACCATTTTTTTCAGCATGACTTTTGATGAAAAACGGACTTTTTGGTTTTTCATGTTATGGATCAGTTGGGCTTAGATAAAAGCTTTTTGAAACCCTTTACCCCGCTTGGATTTGGTTAATACTTGGTTTATTGGATGCGCACCATTGGATAGTACGTCACCATACTTTAAAACCGGTTCCCACCATTTTTTTCAGCATGACTTTTGATGAAAAACGGACTTTTTGGTTTTTCATGTTATGGATCAGTTGGGCTTAGATAAAAGCTTTTTGAAACCCTTTACCCCGCTTGGATTTGGTTAATACTTGGTTTATTGGATGCGCACCATTGGATAGTACGTCACCATACTTTAAAACCGGTTCCCACCATTTTTTTCAGCATGACTTTTGATGAAAAACGGACTTTTTGGTTTTTCATGTTATGGATCAGTTGGGCTTAGATAAAAGCTTTTTGAAACCCTTTACCCCGCTTGGATTTGGTTAATACTTGGTTTATTGGATGCGCACCATTGGATAGTACGTCACCATACTTTAAAACCGGTTCCCACCATTTTTTTCAGCATGACTTTTGATGAAAAACGGACTTTTTGGTTTTTCATGTTATGGATCAGTTGGGCTTAGATAAAAGCTTTTTGAAACCCTTTACCCCGCTTGGATTTGGTTAATACTTGGTTTATTGGATGCGCACCATTGGATAGTACGTCACCATACTTTAAAACCGGTTCCCACCATTTTTTTCAGCATGACTTTTGATGAAAAACGGACTTTTTGGTTTTTCATGTTATGGATCAGTTGGGCTTAGATAAAAGCTTTTTGAAACCCTTTACCCCGCTTGGATTTGGTTAATACTTGGTTTATTGGATGCGCACCATTGGATAGTACGTCACCATACTTTAAAACCGGTTCCCACCATTTTTTTCAGCATGACTTTTGATGAAAAACGGACTTTTTGGTTTTTCATGTTATGGATCAGTTGGGCTTAGATAAAAGCTTTTTGAAACCCTTTACCCCGCTTGGATTTGGTTAATACTTGGTTTATTGGATGCGCACCATTGGATAGTACGTCACCATACTTTAAAACCGGTTCCCACCATTTTTTTCAGCATGACTTTTGATGAAAAACGGACTTTTTGGTTTTTCATGTTATGGATCAGTTGGGCTTAGATAAAAGCTTTTTGAAACCCTTTACCCCGCTTGGATTTGGTTAATACTTGGTTTATTGGATGCGCACCATTGGATAGTACGTCACCATACTTTAAAACCGGTTCCCACCATTTTTTTCAGCATGACTTTTGATGAAAAACGGACTTTTTGGTTTTTCATGTTATGGATCAGTTGGGCTTAGATAAAAGCTTTTTGAAACCCTTTACCCCGCTTGGATTTGGTTAATACTTGGTTTATTGGATGCGCACCATTGGATAGTACGTCACCATACTTTAAAACCGGTTCCCACCATTTTTTTCAGCATGACTTTTGATGAAAAACGGACTTTTTGGTTTTTCATGTTATGGATCAGTTGGGCTTAGATAAAAGCTTTTTGAAACCCTTTACCCCGCTTGGATTTGGTTAATACTTGGTTTATTGGATGCGCACCATTGGATAGTACGTCACCATACTTTAAAACCGGTTCCCACCATTTTTTTCAGCATGACTTTTGATGAAAAACGGACTTTTTGGTTTTTCATGTTATGGATCAGTTGGGCTTAGATAAAAGCTTTTTGAAACCCTTTACCCCGCTTGGATTTGGTTAATACTTGGTTTATTGGATGCGCACCATTGGATAGTACGTCACCATACTTTAAAACCGGTTCCCACCATTTTTTTCAGCATGACTTTTGATGAAAAACGGACTTTTTGGTTTTTCATGTTATGGATCAGTTGGGCTTAGATAAAAGCTTTTTGAAACCCTTTACCCCGCTTGGATTTGGTTAATACTTGGTTTATTGGATGCGCACCATTGGATAGTACGTCACCATACTTTAAAACCGGTTCCCACCATTTTTTTCAGCATGACTTTTGATGAAAAACGGACTTTTTGGTTTTTCATGTTATGGATCAGTTGGGCTTAGATAAAAGCTTTTTGAAACCCTTTACCCCGCTTGGATTTGGTTAATACTTGGTTTATTGGATGCGCACCATTGGATAGTACGTCACCATACTTTAAAACCGGTTCCCACCATTTTTTTCAGCATGACTTTTGATGAAAAACGGACTTTTTGGTTTTTCATGTTATGGATCAGTTGGGCTTAGATAAAAGCTTTTTGAAACCCTTTACCCCGCTTGGATTTGGTTAATACTTGGTTTATTGGATGCGCACCATTGGATAGTACGTCACCATACTTTAAAACCGGTTCCCACCATTTTTTTCAGCATGACTTTTGATGAAAAACGGACTTTTTGGTTTTTCATGTTATGGATCAGTTGGGCTTAGATAAAAGCTTTTTGAAACCCTTTACCCCGCTTGGATTTGGTTAATACTTGGTTTATTGGATGCGCACCATTGGATAGTACGTCACCATACTTTAAAACCGGTTCCCACCATTTTTTTCAGCATGACTTTTGATGAAAAACGGACTTTTTGGTTTTTCATGTTATGGATCAGTTGGGCTTAGATAAAAGCTTTTTGAAACCCTTTACCCCGCTTGGATTTGGTTAATACTTGGTTTATTGGATGCGCACCATTGGATAGTACGTCACCATACTTTAAAACCGGTTCCCACCATTTTTTTCAGCATGACTTTTGATGAAAAACGGACTTTTTGGTTTTTCATGTTATGGATCAGTTGGGCTTAGATAAAAGCTTTTTGAAACCCTTTACCCCGCTTGGATTTGGTTAATACTTGGTTTATTGGATGCGCACCATTGGATAGTACGTCACCATACTTTAAAACCGGTTCCCACCATTTTTTTCAGCATGACTTTTGATGAAAAACGGACTTTTTGGTTTTTCATGTTATGGATCAGTTGGGCTTAGATAAAAGCTTTTTGAAACCCTTTACCCCGCTTGGATTTGGTTAATACTTGGTTTATTGGATGCGCACCATTGGATAGTACGTCACCATACTTTAAAACCGGTTCCCACCATTTTTTTCAGCATGACTTTTGATGAAAAACGGACTTTTTGGTTTTTCATGTTATGGATCAGTTGGGCTTAGATAAAAGCTTTTTGAAACCCTTTACCCCGCTTGGATTTGGTTAATACTTGGTTTATTGGATGCGCACCATTGGATAGTACGTCACCATACTTTAAAACCGGTTCCCACCATTTTTTTCAGCATGACTTTTGATGAAAAACGGACTTTTTGGTTTTTCATGTTATGGATCAGTTGGGCTTAGATAAAAGCTTTTTGAAACCCTTTACCCCGCTTGGATTTGGTTAATACTTGGTTTATTGGATGCGCACCATTGGATAGTACGTCACCATACTTTAAAACCGGTTCCCACCATTTTTTTCAGCATGACTTTTGATGAAAAACGGACTTTTTGGTTTTTCATGTTATGGATCAGTTGGGCTTAGATAAAAGCTTTTTGAAACCCTTTACCCCGCTTGGATTTGGTTAATACTTGGTTTATTGGATGCGCACCATTGGATAGTACGTCACCATACTTTAAAACCGGTTCCCACCATTTTTTTCAGCATGACTTTTGATGAAAAACGGACTTTTTGGTTTTTCATGTTATGGATCAGTTGGGCTTAGATAAAAGCTTTTTGAAACCCTTTACCCCGCTTGGATTTGGTTAATACTTGGTTTATTGGATGCGCACCATTGGATAGTACGTCACCATACTTTAAAACCGGTTCCCACCATTTTTTTCAGCATGACTTTTGATGAAAAACGGACTTTTTGGTTTTTCATGTTATGGATCAGTTGGGCTTAGATAAAAGCTTTTTGAAACCCTTTACCCCGCTTGGATTTGGTTAATACTTGGTTTATTGGATGCGCACCATTGGATAGTACGTCACCATACTTTAAAACCGGTTCCCACCATTTTTTTCAGCATGACTTTTGATGAAAAACGGACTTTTTGGTTTTTCATGTTATGGATCAGTTGGGCTTAGATAAAAGCTTTTTGAAACCCTTTACCCCGCTTGGATTTGGTTAATACTTGGTTTATTGGATGCGCACCATTGGATAGTACGTCACCATACTTTAAAACCGGTTCCCACCATTTTTTTCAGCATGACTTTTGATGAAAAACGGACTTTTTGGTTTTTCATGTTATGGATCAGTTGGGCTTAGATAAAAGCTTTTTGAAACCCTTTACCCCGCTTGGATTTGGTTAATACTTGGTTTATTGGATGCGCACCATTGGATAGTACGTCACCATACTTTAAAACCGGTTCCCACCATTTTTTTCAGCATGACTTTTGATGAAAAACGGACTTTTTGGTTTTTCATGTTATGGATCAGTTGGGCTTAGATAAAAGCTTTTTGAAACCCTTTACCCCGCTTGGATTTGGTTAATACTTGGTTTATTGGATGCGCACCATTGGATAGTACGTCACCATACTTTAAAACCGGTTCCCACCATTTTTTTCAGCATGACTTTTGATGAAAAACGGACTTTTTGGTTTTTCATGTTATGGATCAGTTGGGCTTAGATAAAAGCTTTTTGAAACCCTTTACCCCGCTTGGATTTGGTTAATACTTGGTTTATTGGATGCGCACCATTGGATAGTACGTCACCATACTTTAAAACCGGTTCCCACCATTTTTTTCAGCATGACTTTTGATGAAAAACGGACTTTTTGGTTTTTCATGTTATGGATCAGTTGGGCTTAGATAAAAGCTTTTTGAAACCCTTTACCCCGCTTGGATTTGGTTAATACTTGGTTTATTGGATGCGCACCATTGGATAGTACGTCACCATACTTTAAAACCGGTTCCCACCATTTTTTTCAGCATGACTTTTGATGAAAAACGGACTTTTTGGTTTTTCATGTTATGGATCAGTTGGGCTTAGATAAAAGCTTTTTGAAACCCTTTACCCCGCTTGGATTTGGTTAATACTTGGTTTATTGGATGCGCACCATTGGATAGTACGTCACCATACTTTAAAACCGGTTCCCACCATTTTTTTCAGCATGACTTTTGATGAAAAACGGACTTTTTGGTTTTTCATGTTATGGATCAGTTGGGCTTAGATAAAAGCTTTTTGAAACCCTTTACCCCGCTTGGATTTGGTTAATACTTGGTTTATTGGATGCGCACCATTGGATAGTACGTCACCATACTTTAAAACCGGTTCCCACCATTTTTTTCAGCATGACTTTTGATGAAAAACGGACTTTTTGGTTTTTCATGTTATGGATCAGTTGGGCTTAGATAAAAGCTTTTTGAAACCCTTTACCCCGCTTGGATTTGGTTAATACTTGGTTTATTGGATGCGCACCATTGGATAGTACGTCACCATACTTTAAAACCGGTTCCCACCATTTTTTTCAGCATGACTTTTGATGAAAAACGGACTTTTTGGTTTTTCATGTTATGGATCAGTTGGGCTTAGATAAAAGCTTTTTGAAACCCTTTACCCCGCTTGGATTTGGTTAATACTTGGTTTATTGGATGCGCACCATTGGATAGTACGTCACCATACTTTAAAACCGGTTCCCACCATTTTTTTCAGCATGACTTTTGATGAAAAACGGACTTTTTGGTTTTTCATGTTATGGATCAGTTGGGCTTAGATAAAAGCTTTTTGAAACCCTTTACCCCGCTTGGATTTGGTTAATACTTGGTTTATTGGATGCGCACCATTGGATAGTACGTCACCATACTTTAAAACCGGTTCCCACCATTTTTTTCAGCATGACTTTTGATGAAAAACGGACTTTTTGGTTTTTCATGTTATGGATCAGTTGGGCTTAGATAAAAGCTTTTTGAAACCCTTTACCCCGCTTGGATTTGGTTAATACTTGGTTTATTGGATGCGCACCATTGGATAGTACGTCACCATACTTTAAAACCGGTTCCCACCATTTTTTTCAGCATGACTTTTGATGAAAAACGGACTTTTTGGTTTTTCATGTTATGGATCAGTTGGGCTTAGATAAAAGCTTTTTGAAACCCTTTACCCCGCTTGGATTTGGTTAATACTTGGTTTATTGGATGCGCACCATTGGATAGTACGTCACCATACTTTAAAACCGGTTCCCACCATTTTTTTCAGCATGACTTTTGATGAAAAACGGACTTTTTGGTTTTTCATGTTATGGATCAGTTGGGCTTAGATAAAAGCTTTTTGAAACCCTTTACCCCGCTTGGATTTGGTTAATACTTGGTTTATTGGATGCGCACCATTGGATAGTACGTCACCATACTTTAAAACCGGTTCCCACCATTTTTTTCAGCATGACTTTTGATGAAAAACGGACTTTTTGGTTTTTCATGTTATGGATCAGTTGGGCTTAGATAAAAGCTTTTTGAAACCCTTTACCCCGCTTGGATTTGGTTAATACTTGGTTTATTGGATGCGCACCATTGGATAGTACGTCACCATACTTTAAAACCGGTTCCCACCATTTTTTTCAGCATGACTTTTGATGAAAAACGGACTTTTTGGTTTTTCATGTTATGGATCAGTTGGGCTTAGATAAAAGCTTTTTGAAACCCTTTACCCCGCTTGGATTTGGTTAATACTTGGTTTATTGGATGCGCACCATTGGATAGTACGTCACCATACTTTAAAACCGGTTCCCACCATTTTTTTCAGCATGACTTTTGATGAAAAACGGACTTTTTGGTTTTTCATGTTATGGATCAGTTGGGCTTAGATAAAAGCTTTTTGAAACCCTTTACCCCGCTTGGATTTGGTTAATACTTGGTTTATTGGATGCGCACCATTGGATAGTACGTCACCATACTTTAAAACCGGTTCCCACCATTTTTTTCAGCATGACTTTTGATGAAAAACGGACTTTTTGGTTTTTCATGTTATGGATCAGTTGGGCTTAGATAAAAGCTTTTTGAAACCCTTTACCCCGCTTGGATTTGGTTAATACTTGGTTTATTGGATGCGCACCATTGGATAGTACGTCACCATACTTTAAAACCGGTTCCCACCATTTTTTTCAGCATGACTTTTGATGAAAAACGGACTTTTTGGTTTTTCATGTTATGGATCAGTTGGGCTTAGATAAAAGCTTTTTGAAACCCTTTACCCCGCTTGGATTTGGTTAATACTTGGTTTATTGGATGCGCACCATTGGATAGTACGTCACCATACTTTAAAACCGGTTCCCACCATTTTTTTCAGCATGACTTTTGATGAAAAACGGACTTTTTGGTTTTTCATGTTATGGATCAGTTGGGCTTAGATAAAAGCTTTTTGAAACCCTTTACCCCGCTTGGATTTGGTTAATACTTGGTTTATTGGATGCGCACCATTGGATAGTACGTCACCATACTTTAAAACCGGTTCCCACCATTTTTTTCAGCATGACTTTTGATGAAAAACGGACTTTTTGGTTTTTCATGTTATGGATCAGTTGGGCTTAGATAAAAGCTTTTTGAAACCCTTTACCCCGCTTGGATTTGGTTAATACTTGGTTTATTGGATGCGCACCATTGGATAGTACGTCACCATACTTTAAAACCGGTTCCCACCATTTTTTTCAGCATGACTTTTGATGAAAAACGGACTTTTTGGTTTTTCATGTTATGGATCAGTTGGGCTTAGATAAAAGCTTTTTGAAACCCTTTACCCCGCTTGGATTTGGTTAATACTTGGTTTATTGGATGCGCACCATTGGATAGTACGTCACCATACTTTAAAACCGGTTCCCACCATTTTTTTCAGCATGACTTTTGATGAAAAACGGACTTTTTGGTTTTTCATGTTATGGATCAGTTGGGCTTAGATAAAAGCTTTTTGAAACCCTTTACCCCGCTTGGATTTGGTTAATACTTGGTTTATTGGATGCGCACCATTGGATAGTACGTCACCATACTTTAAAACCGGTTCCCACCATTTTTTTCAGCATGACTTTTGATG
>JARLTB010000310.1:0-2500 GCA_030141615.1 Unio pictorum
TAGTGTTCATCTTGAATTAAATTGTAATACAGAACTATTTTAAACATTGAAGACGTGTAATCTTGATGTATCTTGTCCTTGTCACCATCCAAAAATGAGCAGATTATTTAATTTATAAATTGTTTGTCTGTCACTTTTTTACTTATACTGTTGAAAGGTAACGATTTCATACCTAGGTGAAAATACAGATTTCGAGAATGAATTTGAAACTTCGAATTTCGATAGTGAAAAAGTGTTACATGATTTTGTAACATAACTATACAATTCAAGCAAAAATTGACTATTTTAATCTTGAAAAAGTTTCAGACCTAAATGTATGGAAAAGTTACGTTATTGTAGTGAAATATTTATCACTTTTTCGTATTTGCAATACACATAACTAGAGAGACCTCCCCATTAGAAACAGCACAGTATTAAGAAGTACAACAATTTTAAGGTATTTTTCTCAAAAATGATTATTTTCTATAATGTAACAGATGAGGATTTGGTAAAAAAATAAATATGGTATTTTTGTCAAAAAAGAATATAATTAAGTATGATTTAGAATATTCAACAAGATTGTGCTTATTCACTAACTTTAACAACTGCGACCAAACCTATATAAACCATGTCAATAACATACGAATATTCAAATTTACAAAATGCATGTGTAAGACATCAGGATATATACTAATGAATTGAATTTTCTTTCTTTTTTAAATACTTGCAAGCCATCCACCAGCCACCAAAATCTCGGTTTGATCATCCAAACAAAAGCTGAAATAAGAGAGTTGTTTTACTTCCTGATGATACTGCTTATGTTTGATTTTTTAAATTTATGTCTGCAATATGGTCATCACACACACACACACACACACACACACACACACACACACACACACACACACACACACACACACACACACACACGTACATTTTGCTACTTAGACGTGAATGCACTTTAACCCCAAAGTGCGTTATTAATGCACGCTTGAAACGACGTTTTATCCATTAGCTTTAGCGTTCGTAAGTTAGGAGCACACCTCAGTAAAGTGTTATGCATATTTAATTTAATTTGAGCGTATGACCTTTGTCCATTATCGAGGGTAGACTATTGTTGCGTATCTGTTTTATGGCTTGTTGTTGTTCAAGATTATTGCCTCGAATATGACAGCAGTAGATTCTAGAATCGAACATGTTTCCAATTTTCCATTGAGATCACTGAAGTTTAGATAATGTTATTGCAACACAGGTAAAGTGGGAGTGTATATAAGTTTGAGATTAACAAGTTTCTTAATTTTTCCTTTAATTGCAATCTTTCGAAGTATTTACTGTTGTGTGCAGGTATAATTTGAAAGGAATCTCTTATTTAAAATATTATTAATTGATATATTTTGAGAGAAACACTATTTTTGGATTATTAAGGACTCGTCCAAAGATATTACGGATTATTTCATAGTGATGTATCAATATTCTTGCCACAGCAGTACTTTCAAGATCTCAATTTATTCAAAACACCGCCGGGATTCATTCAGATCACTGTTTAATTTTGGACTAGTTATATAACTTTTTGGATTATTTGGGATATAATTCAAAATAATGTAAGTTCCTTTAAAACTTTCACTTTGTAAACTTTCGAGTCAAATTAATTATTTGTTGAAGGCTACTAAACTTGTTTGTGTCATGCATTTATCATTTTCAGCGATGTTCATAACATACAGTATATTTGTAACTATTAATAATAACTTCGTTATACCTTGAGTTTCGTAAGATGAAACCGGTTTGACTGAAATAGTGAGTTAGTATTTGTTACGTACTAATAGAATTCACCACCAGGTTCCATCTTAATCGAGGGTATCGGGATTAGTGCAAGTGGTGGGAATTATCACGCGTCCGTCCGTCTGTAGTATGGAAGGATAGTATTGTTGAAAATGTTGTGTTGGGTGGGGACAGCTACATTAAGGAATTAGCAAGTAGAGCATAGAACAGAAATTCTAGAGTATATTTTTAATTGTTTCTTTTCGCTACACCAAATTTAAATTTAAAAGTTTGATCTATCCATTTACACACACACACACACACACACACACACACACACACACACACGGTTTTCTTGTTTTAAATCAAATTTTTATATCTCAATACTGAGTTCTCCAGAAGTTGAAAACATGTAAACAATTGACACATATCTGGTCAGATTCAATTTCAATTTCAATCTCAAAATATAAACTGTTTAAAAATGTATTTTATGTGTAAGGAGCTGGCAAAGATTACGAGAGTTCGAGTTCAAAATGTATATTTCCTTTAAAACTATTTACCAGTTACTGCTGCTAATTAGAGCCACTTAATGTACTATCTTGTCTTTAATATTATCAGCATTTTTAAAATCTAAAACAATTTATAAATTCATAAAATAGTTATTTTAATTAATATACATTGACACAAATACCTGTTGTTCTCTCTTACTACATAAACCATAGAGTTAGACCTTTTAAACCAAATTAGTTATATCGACAACGTC
>JARLTB010000310.1:7500-90000 GCA_030141615.1 Unio pictorum
ATCAAAGACCACACTAATTATGATACCTAAATTGGCGATTAGTCCATAATTTAATAAACATATTGCCTTGGTCGAATACGGATATGACCCGTCGTAGATTCTACTAGATATTTGTTTACTATGTTCTGTGCATAAAACGAACATATCAATGTGGATACATGTACTCGGTAACTATTCATGCATGTGCTCTGTTAGTTTTCCATGTGATTACAAATATATATTTAAAAAATCATAACATTAGTCACAGTCGGGCATCAGAAATAACGCCCTAGGTAGCAACTACTTTGTATGTTGAAATGTGAATATGTTAGAAAACAGAATGTCGTCACGACATAGGCATGATCACACTAAAGAGATGGGACATGACAAATATTTATTTTCGCTCGCCATTGTGGAAGCGTAGCCAAGGAGAAAGAATGTACACTACGAGTCCATTTGATGGCAACAACAGGAAAGAACAATCAGCCAGAAAGGTATGTTTTCCATCTTAATATCTCTGTCTGTTTGTTTGTCTGTCTTAGATAAGGTTAAATAAGGACCCCTCTGGAAATGCGTTCGCCAGCTAATCTTTAAAGTTTAAACATTGATAATAGTTTGTACCCAGTTTCATTTAATGTAGATGACAAAATAAAAATCGTCACAATATAAAGCAAAGTATGGTGTCAAAATACGAACAATTGAATCATCAACACTGTTTATGATAGAATGCATTCATGCAGTAAAATCAAAGAATAAAAAAAGACAGAAATATAATTAACAAAAGAGATGAATCATGAGTGGGCGGTTTGAGAGAGCTATAACAATAGTACTGCATGTATAAATGTCTTTACTTAATCCATTTTCACCTGATCAAAGACAACCGACTCTGTAAATCACAAAGATTAAGTTGTACAAGTGATTAACCTTTTGTTCTTTTCATTTTATGTCTTTATGGATGGGGGGGGGGTAAAACATCTTACCTGATGGACTGGTCAAATTAATTACCGCATATTATTCAAACAGATTAAATAATGTACTTTTGATCAACAGCATATTGGAAAATGTGTGTGTGTGTGTGTGTGTGTGTGTGTGTGTGTGTGTGTGAGAGAGAGAGAGAGAGAGAGAGAGAGAGAGAAAGAGAGACATACCTACCTACCTATCTGCCTGCCTACCTACCTACCTATATACATACATACATACATACATACATACATACATACATACATACATACATACATACATACATACATACATACATACATACATACATACATACTCACTGACTGACATGATAAAGTATTTTATAGGTCGGGATATATTACCACATTTTAATTCATCCAGTTAAGATTTGCTCATGCGACCCCTTTAGTGTTCTAGTGGTTAGAGCGTCCGCCTCGGATGTGGGATGTCATGGGTTCGATCCCTGGCTGAGTCATACCAAAGACTTACAAAAATGGTACAAACAGCTGTCTGACGTGGCTCTCAGCATTAAGAGGTCAGTGTTAGGACTAGTCGGCCCGGTGTCAGGATAATGTGACTGGGTGGGACATTATGCTGCATAATTGCGGCATGACGACCCAGTGCTAGACATCACTATCGACAGCCATACTGTATATATGACTGTAAAATTACTAAAGCTACGTGAAAAATCCAAATTACAAACACACACATACACACACGCATTGCTCCGAAGCTTCATGAATATTTATCGACTTTGATTTTCTTCCGAAAGCAAGCTCAACACCTTTCTTTGAATTTCAACGTTTCTTTAATTCAAGTTTTAGTTCATCTTTTAGATTAACACGGAAAACATCTACCCACGCCCGACAAGGGGAGAGGGAGGCGCAACTGGGGATATATCACCGGGTCCCCTGCTCATAAAGAGGCTCGGGGCGAACAACACGTTTTTATTTTATTAAGGAAGTATTTTGTTTGAACAATAAATATGAGAGATCCAGGTTGTTTCTTACCCCAGCGCCCTTGATTGCTCAATACGGCCCTGTTTTCACTGCTGGCATTTGACACTAACAGACCTACATTTTAACACTTTTAAAACAACCGGCAAAAAGTCTACGTTCACTTTGACTCGTGCATTGACAGGTCACATTCATATTTTAAATAACACTGCGCCATGAAGAAACATTCATAAAAGTTCACAAACTGTTGTGCTCAAACAAATGACTATTCGGTTGAATAATTTTCTATAGTCTGCTACCCAGCTTATGCAAACGAACTTCATCTTGCAATTCATTGTACTGATGTTGATCAGCAAATATTCTGAAAGAATATACGGACGGGATAGGCCAAATGAAATGCATTTTCTTTGATTTATTCAGGTGTGAAACAAAGAAATGAACGTAAACCACCAGATTACTCGAAACGAAAGCATCCATTGAGCAAGAGTTTCTCTTCAAACGCCGAATTGTCACCACAGATGACTACCATGCATAACGTTACCACAAATAAATTAAGTCAGAGGCGTAGCTGGGGGGGGGGGGGGGCAGGCAGTCCCGGATTACACATTAGGCAGAGTAGGCAACTGCCTATGGGCCCCGCGACTTTTATGGGCCCCATCAGGGGCCCGTAGGGGCCCCCATGAGACCTTGACCGTGGGTCTGGGGCCCCAAAAGTTTGACTGCCTATGGGCCTCCACGGTGCTTAATCTGGCGCTGGGGGCAGGGGGTACATATGTCCCCGGGCGCCTAGTTACAGGGGGCGCCAAAATAAGGCTTACAACGTTACATTATAATAAGTAAACAAGGGTAATAAATCGGTCACAAGATCGCTGGGGCGCCAATTTTATAGTTCGTCCCCGGGCGCAAAATATCATCGCTACGCCTCTGAATTAAGTCTAGGATCACAGAGAGAGAGGGAGAGAGAGAGAGAGAGAGAGAGAGAGAGAGAGAGAGAGAGAGAGAGAGAGAGAGAGAGAGAGAGAGAGAGAGAGAGAGAGAGAGAGAGAGAGAGAGAGAGAGAGAGAGAGAGAGTAAAACCTGTCATGAGAGACCACTGCTATTAGAAACCACCTGCTTTGGTTGACCAGAATCTTAATGCACAGTTTTGTTGATTTTATAGTGTTATGACCTGTTATGAGAGACCACCTGTCTTGAGAGACCATTATTTTTTGGCAGAAGGGATGGTTTTCTTTCCAGACAGGTGCTACTATATATATATATATATATATATATATATATATATATATATATATATATATATATAAAGATAAAGTCAGTCTACTCAATTAGTCTATGAATTTACAATAGTCACTATTTTACCGTTGAATGTCCCATTGATACCACACCAACTCAGATCAGATACCACCGTATACATCTGTCCAGACGTCCAGCCCTATGAACCTAAGTAGTATCACGCACATATATTTCTAGGCGCGTGAAAAGAATGTGTTCGACCATGCACTGTGCAGATATCACAATATATTAAAATATATAAAATAAAGCCGAACATTTCCAGGTCAATTTTTATGTTTAGTAGACAAGCATTTATCATATTTGTTTAGTGTCCCAATTAAAACCTGATCTTGATCATCGCCCATGAATGTTTGATTGCTTAGTCATTATACTTTATAACATTCTCATCTTTAGAAAGTTTGTTAATACACCATTTATGGTATATGTTATCCCTCCCCAAAGTAGGAGAGTGGTACGGGGGTAGAAAACTCAGTCAGTAGTTCGCTTTAACATTTTTGGGTGGTGGTTCTTGGGGTGTGAGTGGGGTTACTTGAAGATGTTCTTTCTTAATTTGTTTCTTGGATTCATATTTAATACATCTGAGTGTTAATTTAACGTGTGATTAACACCGCTTTGTATAAGGGTGCGATAGAATGTTTACCAGTTTACCTGTGGACAAATAAAGAAAACAATGTTTTTGCCATTTTTCCATGTCGAATATGTTTAACACACTTGAGCATAAGTTGTGTTGAGATCATTTATGACTGGAGCTTTTAGTTTCATTACATTTCAAACTTCATTTAAATATATTCACCACTCGCTGCCATTTAACCTTGTTCCAAGATACATTAAATGTTGTCTGTCTCGTTGCCCCAATTTATCGCATTTACACTAGAGGTGCGTGGCATTATCGGAGGATACGTCATTTCAATTCATTTCACCACTACTCTAATCACGTCCCTGATTACCTGTATACCGGTTTACCGCTCTGTGTGTGTGTGTGTGTGTGTGTGTGTGTGTGTGTGTGTATAATTCTGGTGTTACGTAGCACGATAATGTTTTTACTGTACATGTACATCGGTAGTGTACGTCATATCGCGTATTATGAAAATGTCAGAGTAATCATTTGACAAATTTAATGATACTTTAAGAATGTTTTAATTTTTCTTTGCACACATATTTCCAAAAATATTTTCAGTTTGCTTTACAAAATAGCTGAATTTGTCAAGGAACTAATTTAGAATATTAGAAATATAATTATATTAATAAATAGGTTTACACAAGCTTGATTCGTTTAAAACATGCTTATTTGGCGGCCGAATGGGATGATTTGAAAGATATTTTGGCCAATCCAACGTTTGGAAAAAGTTTTGACCGAAACGAAATAGAAAAAAAAAACGTTATATTTATTTATTTATTTATTTATTTATTTATTTATTTATTTATTTATTTATTTATTTATTTATTTATTTATTTATTTATTATCACATGCTAATGTGCTTAGTACATCTATTTATTTATAAGATCCAGAATCATTCTAGAATTTTCAAGAAAGCAGTCGTTTTTTTATTTGATTTTGACATACTTTCTCTAGTCAAACAACCTCATGTTTTTTGTCAGTATGTTTTATATTTACTGGCTCTCCATGATAAATATCTTCCTTCCCATGCTAGCATCCACTCCAAGTTTCCTTGCCTAATTTCTTAATACCTGAAGGCAGTAAACTGAACGCTTCGGTGTCAACACTTCCTATTTTTATCAAAAGGCTTTGTAATGTCCGCCAAATGTTTATTTTATTTTATTTTATTTTATTTTATTTTATTTTATTTTATTTTATTTTATTTTATTATTTTAAATAATTTTTTACAGCCTGTCAGCATTAGTTTACGCTAAGTCATTCCACTTTAAGTACCGATTTTAGATGACATTTTTTTTACAACATGTAACACACACATCAAATTCATAAGTGTAAGATGCTGACCTTTTCGTGGCCTTGGTTGGGGTAAGATTTACCTTCAAATGTGATACTTTATTATCTTTTATCTGAAGATAATTATTTGTAAACAAATATTATAATGGATCAAGTATGGTGTTTTTTTCTTTAAATCAGAGAAGATATTTTTACAGCTGTTTGAGACCCGTGAATTTAACCAAAATAATTTAACTGCCCCTGCTCCAGAAATTTAAATTGATGGTCCCTAATATTATTGCGGTATACTGTAGTACGCATAACGATATGTTAAAATACTGCGATAGATACGGTTCTTGTTAACCTTCTCTAATTATTGCAACAAAAAAAAGATGTACTGGTGTATCCTCTAACGGTAGCTTCGTAGGAACAACTCTAACTAATCGTGTCAATGAATGGATTCCGAATATTCTTACAAATTGATAGAAAAAGATAGTATTGCTTACTGCACGTATGATGAAAATGAGACATAAAGTCGAAAGTTTCTTTCTACATTTTTAATTTTTATTTTGTATTAGATATAAAGGTATGTAGAAAGCAGCCAATATAGCTAAAATGGCAATATGTAATGTGAAAGTTTACATGAAAAGTTTCACTGGGATCAATATTAAAGCATCTGCTTTACGCGGAGTAGTTGAAGTTCTTATGTGCGGATAGCAAATGTGTTACTGTATAAACGTGTTCTATGATTTTGCATCTACATGTCATTCTTCGTTCATCTAGAGACCCCGATACGTTCTTCCTTATTTAATATTTACAGAATGTATACATTTACCACATGCATTTTAGGTAGCATTCCATTTTTTATGCACCTTTCCATTTTATGCACCACTATGTACATTGTCGTCATCAAGTAAAGAACTGAATATATATATATATATATATATATATATATATATATATATATATATATATATATATATATATATATATATATATATATATATAGTTCATATGAGAACTGAAGATCCATACAAATTTTAATGTAATACAAACAATTGTTTTAGTTTCGTTATAACACTGCATAAAAACGGATGTCATCATAGGCGCCGGCATATAAGGGCAATGGGGAGGCACTTCCCTCCCCTTCTTCTTCCAATTTCACCTCTAAACATGTTTTGGCTTACATCAGTAAAAGTTAATAGCTATATATTTACCTCCGTCCTCCTCCTAAAATACTTATGCAGGGGTCCCATAATTTAATTTATCTCGTAAAATATAAAAAGGGTAAGATATAGAACAAAGATTTCAACAGGTTTCTAGAAGAATGAATAATTAACTATTTAGCATAAAATTATATGGATCCTAAGTTTTAATTTATTGCTTAGTTTTTGCATCGAAAAATGAATGGACTGATTAAAGCAAGGTAATGGATTGATCACTTAGATACTTTGTGTCTCAATGGTCTTAATACTAAGGCATTGTATAAGATTGTATAAAATGTTAATAATTATTTTATTTTTCATACATATTTATCACGGTTATATATATATATATATATATATATATATATATATATATATATATATATATATATATATATATATATATATATATATATATATATATATATATATATATATATATATATTGAATTAGATATATATTTAGTATTGTATATCCTAACGAATCATTCTAAAAACTAAATAAGACAATTTACAAGTATAAGTGAAATGGCTATTGACGGTTGTAAGTATGTGTTTGATGAAGCCATAATGAAGGCGTGTTTGTTCTTCAGCAATAAGGAAATGGTCACAGAGAGAGAGAGAGAGAGAGAGAGAGAGAGAGAGAGAGAGAGAGAGAGAGAGAGAGAGAGAGACTTTTAAATATAGTGGGAAGATATTTCGCGCAATATGTTTACCGTATGTACTTGGGAAACAAAGTCGACTCAAGCTGCAAACAATACACAAGCAGATCAGTGTCTATGATGCTTCCTCTACTCTAAGCAAACTGAACAGACCATATCTGCTGGCACATTATACGACGGTAGATCTATGCCTGTGCAGTTAGCTGTTGCATTCGTCTTATAAGCGATTAAGTACGGTTATCCGTAGGGAATAATCTACGTTACTACGAAAAATGGTCCCTTGTTCCAACAGAAATTACGACTGAAAGACATTATAAGTATTTAGGCTTTATATTTTCTTCAAACAGTTCTTGGTAAATACGTCTGAGAACTCGGACCACTCAAGGAGCACACGCTGAAAAATAGTGTATCTAAATTTGGCAGACCTTCCGTATATATCCTGCTTCGCGTATTTGACACAGTTTATAATGCACCTGACAGAGAATACGCTTACACTGAATTTTGTAAATTTTTGCTTGGTCAGTCAACAAGCACACCACATGCTTTCGATTCTCATGAATTAGGTATAATGACCGTGGAACATATTAGCAAGAACTGGGTTCAGACTTTATATATATCAGGCAGAGATCCAATACAATATTACAAATTCCCATTTAATTTTGTGAAAATTATAATTGTTGGGCAAATCGCATTTACCACCACCCCCACCACCCTTGCACTAACATATAGATGTATCATACTCTGAAACCGGTTACCTGACAGTTTCTACAATGATTGTTGTGATATATGATACCAGTATGAAGCCGTCTACGCAACTATTGCCACAACTGTCGGAAAACGTACAGAAAAAGAAACTATTTTAGGCGAACAGACTTGTACATATTTCTAACCAATTTTGCGGGTAAGATAAAGATGAATGAAACTGACAACACTATTGTATCTACTTTGATGAATGGCTGATACGAAACATATCTTACCACCTTGAAAGTACAACATTCCCGATATTGAATAACGCGAATTCGTTTGTGAAAATATGATTTCAGAATCTTCTAATGTGTTTTGCAATAAAATAAGTATTTGTAATAGTGGTATGCCTTATAGTATGAAGGTAAATTGTACAGAACCAATCATTATTTTGTGACAAAACTATAAAGGCAGCTTTGTTAATCTTATACATGTTGAAATAAGTTTCAAATTAGTACAATATCAAAAAATGCTGCTGCATATCGTGGGAAGCTATGTTTTGCGATTACATTCGATCAATGTGTTATTAGAACGTTTATATTTTTAAAGAAGCGAAGTTTGAAAGTAGGCTTCGACGTCTTTTTGCCTCCATGCTTTGTTTTATTTAGTTCATTATACTATTCATTTCTTACATAATGCATACAATTGATGTGTGAACTGTTGTATATGGATTTGGAGTCTGGGGCATAGCACTTGATCAAGGTTGACAATCAAATGATTGCTTAAGTTGGTCATCACAAGAATAAATAACACATTAATCGAAATCCTTCTATCATATATTGCAGGTAGACAAAACGGATAAGGACAACACAGATATTAACGAATCAATTGATTCCACAGGAAAGAAGAAGAGTTTCACGCAGATAATAGTGCGCTTCACGGACAAAACATCTATGCAAGGCGTGCCGTACATAAAGAGTGCCAAGTTTTGGTGGTCTCGTTTAATCTGGGTTATTTTAACCCTTGGTGCCATTGCAGCCATGGTTTTCCATCTGTATACTATATTCAACCAATATTACCAATGGCCAAAGCAGACCACGATATCCTTAGGTTTTGACAACCTTCAGTTTCCAGCAGTGACTATTTGTAACGTAAACGTAATGAGGAAATCTCAACTAGCCTTGTTGCAAAGCCCCGAGGCGGACAAACTAAAAGATCTCGTTTATAAAATGAGCCCTGACAGGCTTCAAGATCCTAAAGGAGAAAACTCCAGCAATCATGTGGGAAATTCCACCGGCAACACGGGCACTTCAGCAAATCCAAACGGCGATACGGGTTCTTCGGGAAGTTCCATCAGCAACACGGTCACTCCAAGAAATACCACCGGCACTGCGGGCTTTTTGGGAAATTCCACAAGCAATGCAGGAGTACCACCCCTTTCTGCAACACCTGCACCGGTAAGCTCGTAAATAATAATAATAATAATAATAATAATAATAATAATAATAATAATAATAATAATAATAATAATAATAATAATATTATTATTATTATTATTATTATTATTATTATTATTATCATTATTATTATTATTATTATTAGTATTATTATTATTATTATTATTATTATTATTATTGCATAGAAAAAATTAACGAACAGATATTTGGCTACATAATTTCAATCCTTTAAACTAGTAAATTGCTAATGTATAAATTAATAATTGAGATAAACGAGATTTATTTCTACATTTCTATATATCTGGAAATGATAAGGGTGAGTTTAATGAACCAAATATATAAGGCAACGCAGCTTACAAAAGGAAAAGATGGTCCATTGCTCTCATTCAGCATATCATTATCACGTCGAAGAATATTGCCTCGTATATAAAAACTAATTATCTTGTGAGGAGATTACTCGAATTATACAGTTATGTACCTTATATCCACTACTTAAAAAAAGAACAAAAATGTGTAGTTGTGATGCCGCCCCAACGTCTAAATAGCCAAATAGTATTGGTGATATGCCTTGAAAATTGTTTGATGAGTCACTTGAAGTCGTATTACTGATCCCCCATGCGCTCAGTTTAGATTAGCAACAGTAACCATTTGCATTATCACTACATGTACTTACCAGTTGCATTATCAGTACATGTCCTTACCAGTTGAATTATCACTACATGTACTTACCAGTTGCATTATCACTACATGTACTTACCATTTGCATTATCACTACATGTACTTACCAGTTGCATTATCACTACATATACTTACCAGTTGCATTATCACTACATGTACTTACCTGTTGAATTATCACTACATGTACTTACCAGTTGCATTATCACTACATGTACTTACCAGTTGCATTATCACTACATGTACTTACCAGTTGCATTATCACTACATGTACTTACCAGTTGAACTATCACTACATGTACTTACCAGTTGCATTATCAGTACATGTACTTACCAGTTGAACTATCACTACATGTACTTACCAGTTGCATTATCACTACATGTACTTACCAGTTGCATTATCACTACATGTACTTACCAGTTGCATTATCAGTACATGTACTTACCAGTTGAACTATCACTACATGTACTTACCAGTTGCTTTACCACTAGAACATTATACTTAAATTCGATATACAGTTGGATCGCTCAGGTGGCCTACGTTTATTAGATCGTCGGTACTAACTTGGTCAAAACATATAAAAGTCAGCATAACTATGCCGAATGGTCTGGAAGTAGGTGTTTTTTTTAATCGAATGGAGACGAATAACATTTTTCACATGTCAGAAAATCAGAAATTATTAATCCTTTTCTAAGGGCGACAATATTATGAAATAATAGCTGACTGGCTTCAAACATGTTGTATGTGGTGGACTTCACACATTGGCTCAGTTCACATACTGTTATTTATGCTCATTTCTTATAGTAATATCAGTGATGAACTTCTCGGATTGGCTTAATTCGTATCGTATTATCTGCGATAGACATAACAGGCTGGCTTAATTCGTATCGTGTTATCTGTGACGGACTTGACATACCGTTTTAGTTCGTATAGTCTTATCCGTGACGGACTTAACATACCGGCGTAGTTGGTATAGTGTTATCTGTAATGGACTTATATTAACTCAGTTCTTATATCGCTATCTGGGATGGACTTAACAGTTAGGGTATATTTGTATCGTGTCATTTGTAATAGACTTCACAACTCTTTTCTACTTCTTGTAGTATCATATTTTTGCTTGACGCCTTTAAATCGAAATTAGGAACGTTTTAAAAGAAAACCTTATCCAATGTGGTGAACATGTTTTTTTAGTGCAATATATATGCTTTCTTTCTTTCTTTAAGTCCGGTCGCAGGAAACGATTCGTAGATTATTTCAAACAGATTAATCGTTCAGCCTTTGATGATTACGATTATGAAGAGGAATTCTCAAGAGATGACATGAAGACACCCAGAGACACGACAACTACACTGGAAAAGTTGTTTAAAAAGCTTTACATGACTTTATCAAGGTGGGTATACTGGTGTTTTTCATTGTAGCTTAATGGTATATCAAAACACGGAATACTCTACATAGACGAGGCTATTGGAGTCCATTATTTTATTACAATTTTTTAAAATTATTTTAAACATAAGCCACTATTGATTTTCCCTTCATGTGTTTCTATTTAAAAATATATGCAGTTGTAGTTTTCCTTTGTTATTAGTTTAACCGGAATATCACATCAACAATACTTCATGGGTGTGACTTATATCTGAGCTTTCAAGCCGTATACATTCATCATAAAATCTGAATTCAAATTATTCCATAAAATGTCAATTTCCCTTTCAGAGACCAAAGAGCCAGTGCAGGACATAACATCACGGACATGCTTGTTAGCTGTAGTTTCAACGGAAGAGAATGCTATGGCAGGTATGGATCAAAAGTTCTTTGATTCCAATTTGATTGACAACTTCTAGCTTATAAATGATGAGAAACTAGTCTATTTTGTTTTGCTTTTTTCTTGTATTTAATTAAACAGCAAGATATCCAATTTAAATATACTTTCTGCAGCAATATATTCAATGTATTGCATTCTTTTGAAACGATCATGCACAGATTATGTCTTGCATTTCTGAAGGATCACAGTGTGGCTCTGTCTTTGAAAATAATAAATTATTATCGTTGACAATTTTCACTAACTTGCACTTCGTTCTATTGTTCCAATAATATCAGATATATAACATTTCAGTTTCCCTGAAAATATTTTCTATACCTCCCAAAGCCCTTCTTTTGGGGATGGGGAGCTCATTCCTTGGTTTTGGTGGAGCAAAACATATCTAGAAAATATCTGAAAGAATAGACGGATTATCTCTAACAAGAACTATTTTTTGTTCATTACATAATAGACTACTTTTTCCTTAGATTGTAAGAGTGCACATATGTGGTTGTGGTAGCAGCGCTTTCCTAGTGAGCATTTATATTTTAAAAAAAGAAGGAAAACAGTTTTTAAAAAAGTATGAAATCTCTGACAAATCAAAGCTAGACGTTTTCTGGACCAACAAATTTCTATATTAAAACTGCTTTCAATTAAATTTCAGAAACTTCACATTATATCAGACATCTGAATATGGTAACTGCTGGACACTGGATTCGGATAAACTGGTTGTCAGATCTCCAGGGCCGAGTGCAGGTATCTCACATTATCACATACATACATACATACATACATACATACATACATACATACATACATACATACATACATACATACATACATACATACATACATACATACATACATATTAGTTTGGGATATATTGCTACATTGTTAGAAGTTTTTAGTCGCGTAGACACGACCGGTGTACTTTGTTACATTATTAAAGTTATTGACCTCAAATGGGAATAGAAATATCGGATATGTACGGGAAATAGCATTGCGCCGAACGTTTACATTATAGGCGGTTATGGTCCTCTGCGTGAACTTAACACTAAAACGTTTAATTTTGATAAATTATGTGTGGGTGTGTATAGACGGACAAGTGAAATAGTATTCTATTATCCAACGTTTGTTGGACTACTATCCCTTACTTAGTAGTCCACTATGTTTGTCTTTGTCTGCGTACCAGTGTGTTATTTTATCCACAATACAGAAACTAAAAAATTCACAGCAAAAATACACACGTTTTTTTTTTTTATATATTCTCTTGAATAGAATCACAAGATATTTCAAAACACATCAAGGTAGTCAGTTTCTTTCTTCTTTTCACTGTTTTTTTTTATTTGAATTTTTTCAATGATATGTCTTCTTCTTCTTCTTCTTCTTCTTCTTCTTCTTCTTCTTCTTCTTCTTCTTCTTCTTCTTCTTCTTCTTCTTCTTCTGTTTTGTGTGCATTTAGGAATTTCGTTAAGGGAATGCATTCTTCTTGTGACCGCTCTTTATTCATGTTCTTTTTTTTTTTCTTTCTCGAGACACGCCGAAGACCAGTGCTCGTTTTCTAGACATCAGTAACAAGTAGTATAACCTTTGTCTCTCGTTTCTCCTTTCTTAGAGGGTCCATGTCCTAAACATTATGGACATTCTGGAGCCTAATGTCCTTTGTCTTGACAAACATAGCTGGTTTGTTGGCCGTTACCTCTGAAGGAATGGTCAGAAGTCTTACAGGAAAAGTACCGTTTAATTACAATTGTTAATCTCTGACCAAAAGTGTGACCGGCGTTTTGTATTCTCTTGGGTATTTAAGGTGATGGAAATACATTCATGCTTAGTATTACCAAGATTTTTTTTCTATGCCATTATATTCATCTCGGACGTTTAAAATACAAGAACCAATGTGAAAAAATATGACACTGGATTTGAAGAGATGTGGCTAGTTAGGTTCTAAACATGGCGTTTCTCAAAGAAAAAAAGAAAACATACAGAACATTCGTCAATCCATCCTGCTAAGAAAAGCATTGCATGAAGCAGTTCTTACAATATATATATATTTGCGCTGGCTCCTTTAATTGTGTGAAACTTAAATACATGTGATACAACATGCTAGAAACGGTGGATTAGAAAAAACTTAACTGGAGTTTAGAAAGTCAAGGATACCAAATTATATAAATGTTGTAACACTACTACGACCGCAGCTTGAACACAAATCCAGAATTTAAACGTATCATCTAACATTAGGATATGGCAGACATGGAACCTTGACATCCACACGACAGTTTTGTTGAGGACGAACCAGTGCTGCAAGCTCCTTGTACGAAGTGGAAGAATCCTTACCTATTGTACATGGAAAATCTATTGGCATGCATATATGTAGTCTAGACTAGATACTTAGGTGGTGTGGGTAACCGACACTTTGGACATGTTTAACGACACAGCCTTGATCGCAGATGATTCCGACTACATACTCTAGTACTTTTGACATGTATTTGCAAGACAATCGTCTGTTAAAATTGGGTTTATTTACGCCTGAAAATGAATCAGTGTTTCATCGTGTTGAATTAAGTGGATAATGTTAACGAGTATAAAATAACATCGAAACTGCCAGACTGTACGGTTCCTAGTGGAAGTCTAACTTAATGTGGAGAACGACATCAGTCAAACTTAACAACAGCCAAACATCGCCTAAGACCAGTAGAAGAGAAAGCCTTTACCATTGCCTCTAGAATCCGATGCAAGATGAAACACTTTCTCATTATCATCCTCAGTAATGTGGCTTTTAACGGAACTTTGTAAAAAAAATATCATTCGAGTTCCAATACTTCAATGTGCGTAGCAGCTCCTTTTTTTAAATCCAATCTTGGCCGGTAAAATTACTTGTGATATTTCTTTACTCTGTTTAAAATAACAGAATACTAATTAATCGAGAGTAGTCACGGCATTTTGTACGATGTTCATGAAGGAGGATATGCTTTGTGGGCTTTGGATTTCAATCCAGACCAACGAAGCGACAAAGGACATTTCCACGGAATGAAATCTGTCCAACTGAGTGTAGAACTTCAGTTTGTACCAGCTCTGGCGAACAGTCAAAGTCATACTGCATGCAGAATTTGATAATACTCTGGAGAGCAGCAGTACGAGCTAAGCCATCCTAGAAAATCAAACGATGTAAATTATGGAGATAGGCTTCGAGGAAGAATGTTCCATAGGCCCTTTGTGGACACAAAAAAAAGTGAGAGATACAGCCATTATGTCACGATTGCCATCAACAATAAGACTTTGTTATCTGGTTTGGTTGCAATAATTATAAGCATGACCAGAGAATATTATCATGGTTTTGAAATTATGGGTCAAAAAGAAACGTTGAAAGACGATATAGAAGATGCATCGTTTCTTATCTCAAAAGCGATCTTAAAATAACGGTATTAAGACTTATGCTACCAATCGTTACCTCCATTGACTTCATTGGAAGCAAAACTCATCAAAGAGCACAAGTAATATAGTACCAATACTTCCGAATAGACAGAACGTTTCAACTAAAAATTATGTGCGCAATTGTAACATATCATTATGAGCGAAAAAAATGCATACTTTCATTACCTTCTGATTCACAGTTAATACACAACTTCTTTAAATTTGGTGGTGTCTGCTAAAGATGAACTGTTTTATCTAAAACAAAAAACGTTCAAACATTTCTCATCAACACTGATGATTCTGCTACCGCTTTGAGTCTCTCTATATCATCATTATATTATTATTAGTTTCAAACTTGTAAATAATTAAATAGTGCGCCGTGCGTGACATTAAACAAATGTACCAGCTCTGGCGAACAGTCAAAGTCATACTGCATGCAGAATTTGATAATACTATGGAGAGTATTGTGCCAAAACACACTGTGCCATTGTTAGAAATTACTGTACTCAAATGGGACTCGATGATCCTCTACGGGAGTCCACATGGTGTTTATGCATGTATAGCGTGTGTGTGTGTGTGTGTGTGTGTGTTGTTGTTGTTGTCAGGCATACCCTTGTCTTGTTTGTTATAGCGTGGTTGTGTAACTTCATGCATATGTATGTGACTTCATGCCCCATTCTTTTATATCCTATCTTTTTCCTGGGATATTAGGAAACATTAAACATTTGACATTAAACAAATGTCAATAACTTTGACCATTCATCGTCGACTCGACACCAATTCTTCTACACCCATAAGAGGAGGATCGATTGAGAGAGAGAGAGAGAGAGAGAGAGAGAGAGAGAGAGAGAGAGAGAACGAAGTGGGAAGTTTCGCTCTTCAATAAAAGGCGAATGCCTGAGCAGAAGTGACCGTTGAAGAAGAAAAAGAAGTTAAACATCAGCATCAGCAACAACAATAGTTCTTCGTGCCAGAAAAATAGGATTGTTATATTTAATCGTTTGGGCCTGATTTTTGGCTATCTTTTCAGTAAATGTTTTAAGCAGAAATGGATGGAAATATATATAGTGATGTGCTGTATTTAGAACCCTAGCTAGGAAATGCAGCTGCCATGACTGGTGAGTGATAACTCAACAAGGCTCTTTTCAGGGCCTACCCCAACCTATACGAAATAGAGATATTACTCAAATTAATTGCCACTATGAGTGTAATGTTTGTGCATGTTTATTTCATTATCTATGTCTGTTCACAACTAGTTACAACTTGAAAACCCATTCTACCTCTTCGTGTGCGTAATAAATATTACGTTGGTGTTTATGCATGTATAGTGTGTGTGTGTGTGTGTGTGTGTGTGTGTGTGTGTGTGTGTTATCAGGCATACCCTTGTCTTGTTTGTTATAGCGTGGTTGTGTAACTTCATGCATATATATGTGACTTCATGCCCCATTCTTTTATATCCTATCTTTTTCCTCATATATTAGCCCCCCCCCCCCCCCCCTCCCATGTTAATTGCCGCACGGGGCTCAAAAGGCACATATTAAATATTCCATTTGAGTTCAACAATCTAAAACAATGTAACAATGTGTCCTCCAGTCAAGGATCATCGAGTCCCATTTGAGTAGAGTAAATTCTAACAATGGCATAGTGTGTTCTTTATCAAAACTTTCGATTCGAGAAATACCTCAGTGTAAATCTAAAGCTAATTCCCATATCGATCTCAAGTGGTGCACCTTACTAAATTCCTCCCATGATGAAGAGATGCCGAGCACTTAAGATGAGATGAGCCTCTACAGTAAGAATAAGAATTTTACCATAGTTCTCCCCCGCCCTAACCTAACCAATATCCCTGAACGATCACACTTCGTACGTAAAAATAATAGCTGATTACAAATTGTAGGTCTGTCATTGATCCTCTACATGGAAAATTCAGAATTTCTAACCGGTATCAATCAAGGCTACGGAGCCAGGCTTGTCATTCACGAATCTCAAACCGTCCCGAGCCCATATAACGAAGGCATTCATATTGCCTCAGCAGAAGAAACAAGTGTTGCCATCCGCAAGGTAAGAGAGATTGTGAATCATATATCTGTTCGGTAAACCGTGGCATGTATATGTATGTATATATATATATATATATATATATATATATATATATATATATATATATATATTTGCTTTTGTGTATATATATATATATATATATATATATATATATATATATATATGTATATATATGTATATATATGTATGTATATGTGTATATATATATGTGTATATATGTGTATATATATGTATATATATATATATATATATATATATATATATATATATATATATATATATATATATATATATATATATGCGTACATAGATTTACATACAAAATCAGATGTGTCGCTTTGTCTCATCGATTTCTAAGTCAATACAGACATTTTACAGCATCCGCAACAAGTTGAAAGAAACTAGTTGTAACATAATAAATTTAAAGGTTGAATTCCTGTAGAAACAGGCATGTAAAGTTTTGTAAACCCGGTTTTTGTATTTTACTTGTCTGTTTTGTCTATGTCCAATATTTGCCTTTGATAAAGACTCATTAAGAGTCGAAAGCGCTCAGGCTAGAGTGATACTAGTTTTGCACTGTTGCTTGTCAGTTTTTTGCATTTATCTTAATCAATCCCTGTTTTCATCAGTATTTTCAAATATATATATATATATATATATATATATATATATATATATATATATATATATATATATATATATATATATATATAATCATACTCGGTGGTGCATGTGTCCTTTCAGAGCATTCTTCAATTCCATATGTATGGTATATTGTTCATATGTACCTTATGACCACTATCAATGCATATACTTGATCTGACGACATATGCTGAGTATCTGTTAAAAAAATATGTCCTTCGCCATCATCAAACGAAGCTGCTAAGCTAATCAGCCAGTTAAATTAAGCCATTCCCTGACATAGGATACAATTTACAGAAATCTCGTGTGAACCGAAATTCAACAAACGAACCATATTTGCGTTAAGAGTTTTTTAAGAATGCTCTTTAACTAGTTCACATATATTTATTATTTACTATAATTTTATGTTCTATCATTTTCTAAATCTATAAGTTAGTATCGATTTTGTCTTTGTTTTTGGGTTGAGTGAAGTTACGAACGATATTGAAAAGTCTATTTCATTATCTGCGCAAATTGAACTAATGGAAATTATTGTCAGGGAAAATAAAGGAAGCAGCTTCCATTAATAAAGCAAACACCTAATACAAAGGCCAAGAGTAAGTCGTGACCACTAATAGTCTGAGTGCCAGTTGGAATCTACACAAAGGAGTTTAAAAAATGGAAGATAGAAAGATAAAAAGAATTTAATATTTTTATATTTTCCGCCACTCACATCCCTCCGTCTTAGAATATGCGCGAATCACCCGGACTTGTTTCCAAGAGAAAGTTTATTTTAACGTTAAACGGTTAACCACTGGTAATGGTTAAAATGCAAAAGCTCGCTTGGGACACCAATGTGGATGACAACCGACAGACACATTGCCTACTTGTTTACGCACCCCTACCCATTAAACGATATTTCTTGATCAACCTTGTGGATTCCGTCAAAAAAACATAGTTCTACAATAAATTAAAATATGGCGTGGTCGTGTCTAAGACCGTGGATATCTTATAGTGTCTATGGGTACAGTTTCGATAACTATCCTATCCGAATTCGATCTTACTTAATTCCGCATGTAGATAATATGCGCTTCTTTGTGAGATCTACAATCGGATTTCGTACCACTCAGATAGCAATAATACAAAGAAAATACTGATGAAAACAGTTAATCAATATTTTTTTGTTTTGTTTTGAGCGTCCCGTGTGCAATAGTTATAGTAAATGATAGATAAGTGATAAAGTCTGTTACGGTTTTAGTAGAGAGATCATTGATTGAAAATTGCTTGTGTAGATGAGGACAAATTTTTTTGAAATTTTTTAAAATTTGTTTCCTCATTTGTGGAATCAAGCAGGTCTTGTCCAAATGATTCTAAGTTCATGTATGAATATAATATATTCGTAAGTGAGCAGAGATGTTGTAACATGTTGAGAAAAACGAAAACAGATGTATGCCTCACTGTCATAAATTTATCTGCATCTGTTCTGATAAATATCCTTGAAATTTTTCAGGTTTCCATAACTCGATTAGGCACACCTTATGGGGAATGTGATGATGGAATCAGCTTCATGGCTGCGTATGGAATCAACTATACCAGGCAGGTAGATATTATTCTATCATGATCATTTATTATTTCGTACGCAGTTTCGTTTCCACATATAACCTGACTGAAAGATAAATGGATGTGATCATTTCTTTCTTTTTAATTGTGTTATCACAGGTCATTGATAAGCTAATCTTAATCTATTCATCTTGTTAATGTCCGACATGGTATAAGATTTCTCAAATTTATAAAGTTCCATTCTTAACTGAACTTATTCGTTACGCCGTATTTATACCCATGGTGCTGTGCGCCGGCTAAGTTATTGATTTGGTTTGAAACTAGTGTAACACACATTTTAATACTCTGTTCTGATGTACTTCCTGTGTGACCACAGATGTCGTACATGCGCGTGTGTGCGGAGAGAGAGAGAGAGAGAGAGAGAGAGAGAGAGAGAGAGAGAGAGAGAGAGAGAGACAGCTCTTTCAATGGCCCATATTTTTGTGTATTTCATATTTCACGAGGAGCGGTTACACCGTGAGAAAAACACCACTTTAGTTTATGGAACCGTGGATGTTTCAGTTACTTTTAAAAGAACATTTAAATATATCTTGTTGACAAGTTTAACAAAATAATAAGTATGATACTCGTTGATCCTGGCAACATTTTGTCATCGCTAAACAAAAGTATTCAGATCTACTTTGAGTATATTCTAAAGAATTTCATGTCCAAGATAGAATCAGTTCGAAAAATATTTTTTTTATTCTTTAAATTTGCTGAAACTATTAGGTAATATATATATATATATATATATATATATATATATATGTGTGTGTGTGTGTGTATGTGTGTGTGTGTGTCCAGATATATCCTATCATAAAGGCTTTACGTAAGAAGTGTCCTAGTTAATTTCAATCAAAACAAGCCCTTTAATCAGTTTCGAGACACATTTGGCTAGGATAGCGAGTCAAAATGGGTTGGCATTAGTAATATTCATTTTATTTCAATATATAGCAAAACAATACGTGCTCGTGACTCAAGGTACACTGATAGTGTAGTCACAACTTCCACTGTGTAACAATGGATTTAAAATCAGCAAATGCTATGATGACATACACACAATTTTAATTTTCTTTCAGTCCTGTCAACTGATGTGTCAAGCAATTAAAATATTGGAGACTTGCGGTTGTTACGATGACGATGGAGAGGAACTCATCAGAAAAAGTCAAACAAGACTGAAGTCGAAGCCATGCAGGAGCGGACCTGGTACGTTTAAGTAGCTTATATATGTGTTATATATATATATAACATAGTTGATACCTTGACATGTTAGGTGCATTCCTTATGTGAAATTCAACTAAACTGCACGAAATATCCTAGTAAAAAATAGATATCATCTTATCGGTGGTATTTAGTGTCTATCCGTCCAAAGTATTAATTCCTACTGCACTTGCTAAGGTTTCAGTGTCTTTTTGTCTAAATTGCAAAAGCAAAATTTGTCGTCGATTCTGCACAGATTGGAAAAATATATACCATATGCATTATTAGACTTTAAACGGAAGGGTATCCAAGTTATCAGCCTCAGTGTAAGACATAGTCTGGATTCTTATCTTTTTAATACATGTAGCTTTAACTATTTTTAGTCATATCTCAACGAAGTCTGCAGTGTGACAGTTTATAGTGATGTCAAGCAGTAGGACATAATGCCGCAGACATATAACATCATATCCCATCCAGTCACATTATTCTAACCCCAGACTGACCAGTCCTCGCATTAACTTCTTAATTTAGAGTTTCTAGCGAGGTAGCTGTTAGTACATTATATGTAAATTTTTTGTTATGACTCTTCCATGGTTCTAACCGCGATCTTCCGCATCCTAGGCATACATGGAATTTGTGAAACATTCTTGACTATAGTTTTCCACACTTTGTTATATCTATTAACAGCGTTTAATTGGAAAAACGATATTGATGCTAAGGAATCTCAAGAGGGATAGTTATGTACGTTCCAAACAATATAGCCTTCATGACAAAAACTGATTTTGAAATGCCCACTCTAGGATCGATATGGATCACATTAAGTTTCTTCAAAAGCAAATCTATTCATATCTGCTCTGTTCAGCCAGTCTCCAAGCTCTCGATCATTAAGGGCTAATTAATCTGAAAGCAATGTTTAAAAAAACGCTGTCGTTTAATAGGAAGTAATTACCATGGGAGTCTTGAAAATTGATTTCATCTCTGATGATAC
This sequence comes from Unio pictorum, assembly GCA_030141615.1. Taxonomy (NCBI): domain Eukaryota; kingdom Metazoa; phylum Mollusca; class Bivalvia; order Unionida; family Unionidae; genus Unio; species Unio pictorum. Next base: position 28,936 of record JARLTB010000310.1, read on the forward strand.
TAAATGGATTCCTATGGTACAATTGCACGACCTTATGCCTGTAATTAAAATTCCAATGAGAGTAACATTCGGTGTGTATAAGCAACTCACTATAACAATTCTACGAGATTAATGTATGTGATTACTATCGTATATGTGCAACTGGTAATCAGCAGAGAGCAAATAAAAACCATTCACACTCCTATATTTATATAGATGCTTTAACAAATTTGCTGAAAATGTATTTTTTCCTTGAACTGTCTCAAAATATGAACTCATTAATTTATATAATTTCAAACCCGGACTATTATGTCTGTCTGGAGACAACGTTTTCATAATATCCCAAACAAACACGCACCATTATAAATCAAAAGATTAAAACGATAGCAACAGCGAAAGTAGCATAATTGTGAAATTGCCACGGTGCAAGGTCAACGAAGCGAACGTCATAAATGTTAAACAGTTTGCCAGTTATCGTTTATGGTGGATCACAGCCCAATCCTAATTGTAAAACACCACCTCCTTAAAGTCTGATAACAGATCCATTTGGATTATTTGCAAGAAGTAACTTCTACGAAACCATTAGTTTTAAGTCCGTGTGAAATTGTTGTTATGGCATCAGTTATAGTAATGACCAAGATATTGAAAACTAACTGATCTTTTTTGTTATATATATTTCTCAAACAATTGTTGATAAGTCTAATTTTACAAAGCCTAACGTAGACAATCCTAATGCTTTTGAGAGAGAAAGCGTACCATACCTTGCTGGGTTTTTATATTCCTTTACTTATATGAACTGATACTATATATGTTATCACTGAAATAGACTGTAACAAATCGGCCGGTCCCGGTGATTTCAGAAAATGTCGGCTTTGTAAATCTCTACGCCATTGATAAAAGAAGTTAAATGTGGATGGATATCTCTTCATGCAGACTTTCATGGTCATTCCAAATATTCCCAGTTCACGAGGGGAAATGAGACAAATGACCCATCTAACTATTTGACTCGTATCTCTTCTCTCTGTACTGTCAAAACGTTTTGGAAAAGAAAGAAAAAAACAAACATTACTTCCTCCCTCCCCGATAAACAAAAACAAAAACATCCGATATGGTTGTCCATTAGGTGCTCATAAAGACCCACATGTTTACTTCAAACGCGAATACTTGGTTCACGTAATTTCTTATTAACATAGTGCAGGTTGTTTTGTACGGGTGAATATATTATAATTAAAGCAATATTTTAAGTGCTGTTTCTCAAAGATCTGTGTTAGAACCTCTTTTTTCCACTGTTTATCAATGTCTTAGATTTGTGTTCAGTGCACTATAACACTGATCATTCCGCAGAAGATTGTAACCACATGCATCTAGTAGATACCTCAATTCCATGCATTTCAAATATTCCTCAGCAATGTATCATTTTGGTTTTGGAAAAGAATCATCAACAGAAAACATATTAATGCATCTAAAACGAAGTGTATGACGATCGTGACAAGGTAGCACAGATCCACTGACTTACGTTTACTTCTCACTCAAAATGGCAGAAACGTTGTGAAGCCTTCAAGTCGAAACCTTTTGGTATTATCATTGATCAACATCTTAGCTAGAATTCACTTATTAATAATCTATTTACAACGGTCATCAAACGAATAACTCTCTTACAATTACTTTCGAAATGTATACCTTTTCGTTTGCTTGACCTTTAGCTTTAAGCTAAATACTACATTTGTACCACATGGAGAAACACATTAATTATATTATATCCAAATTTCAATCACTCCAGAAAAGGGCTATTCAAATAATTATGAACTTCCTATCACGACTTCATCGAATGTAATGTTTTTACCTCTACAATGGCTATCTATACAAAAAGATATTTTTTTTATACTAATGATACCATAAAAGTCTCTAAAATATTCATATATATATATATATATATATATATATATATATATATATATATATATATATATATTCGAATTATTATGAATGACGGCGTTTTCTACATTTTTCTTGACTATAAACGGCCACGTGCTTCCTCTGATTTTATTTACATCGTTAGTGCTTACGTAAAATTTGCCCATCGATAAATACCCAACCATGATCATCTTTTCATATTGTACATAATATTTCTAACATGTTTAAATGTATACATCTTTGTATAGTATATTGTTCATATACGTACCTATTTACCACTATCAATGCATATACTTGATCTGTCGACGTATGCTAAGTATCCGTAAAAAATGCCCTTCACCATCATCAAACGAAGCTGCTAAGCTAATCAGCCAGTTATATTAAGCCATTCTCTTAGAGAGGAGACAATTGTCAGAAATCACGTGTAAATCAAATTCAATAAATCAACCATATTTGTGGAACGCTTTCTCCCTTTTCCACCTAGAGCTGTATTCTTTATTATGCACTAAAATGGTATTTTTTATCATTTTTAAAATTTATAAGTTAGTATTAAAGTTTTTTTGTTGTCTTTGGCTTGAAGGAACTTTAAACGGTATTGAAAGGTTTATTTCATCATTTTTGCAATGTTTTAGAGCCTCCACTTCTATGACCAAATGCCTATAGGAATGAACTGATCATGATATTGATATCTCATTGAAGTATTTACGAAGATAGTATTTCATTTCATGATATAATTTACGAAAAAATTATTTCTTCTCAATAACAGCATTTACGAAAGACATTATTTCGTATCCATTCTGTAGCAGCTTCAACTTTTGCATACCATATCGGTCTAAACTATGCGTTTCCAATCTCAAAAGTCTGTAAGAAAAAAACCAGCTCTGTACACAAAACTTTATGTGAATAATTAAAAAGGCAAAAAAACTAAGGGACAGAAAATTTCACTTTCCTGGGTGGAGAGAGATGATGATGATTGGCTAGACTTTTCGTTCCAATCACGATATTTTGTTATGTTACCTGAAGATGTTTTCATCTAGTATAATATCAATAATATTTTTAAAATTCTGTTTTACTAACCATCTCACGAATATGTTTCAAGCTAATTTTTTCCACGTAAGTATCATGGCTTACCTTCGCTACCTACGAAATTTAAATGTTCTGTCTCTAAGATGGCCCAATGAAGCCAGCTAAAGATTACAGTTGATGACTGAGGAGAAAACTGTAACACCTTCCAATAGTATCGCTGATACTTTAGAGGCAAAGGACCATACTTTCATGTTCAATAAGAAAAGGCAAAATTATATGCTTATTAAAAGCAAAGATATGCAACTGTAAATGTGTAGTTATTGTGTAAAAGTTATTAATTATGAGCAGATCTTGTGTTAGTCTAAGTGAACTTTACTAATTGACGTGTCAAATTGTAGTGTCAGGAGACTAAATTGGTGACACGTGATCATGATATTATTAAAGAGTACTTTACAGTTTGATTATAAATCTGTTATTTTTTTTCAGAGATAAGATGTAAGGAAATGCTCAATAGTGAATTTGAGGGGAAGGAAGAAGTATGCAATTGTTACAATCCTTGTTAGTAAGTATAGTTTTATTCTCCTAGTAAGTAGAGTTGTATAATTTTCAGTAAGTAGAGTTGTATCCTTCTTTGTACGTTACGCTGTATCCTTGCTTGGAAGTAGAGCTGTATCATTGTTAGTAAGCAGAGCTGTATCCTTGTTAGTTTGTAAAGTTGTGCTCTTGTTAGCAATTAGTTGTATCCATGTTATAAACAGACTGTATCCTTGTTGTTAAGAAGAGGTGTATCCTTACTATTAAGTAGAGGTGTATCATTGTTATAAGGATAGCTGTATCATTGTTATAAGCAGAGCTGTATCCTTGTTCGTAAGTAGAGTTGTATCAATGCTAATAAATAGAGCTGTATCCTTATTCGTAAGTAGAGCTGTATCAATGCTAATAAATAGAGCTGTATCCTTGTTCGTAAGTAGAGCTGTATCAATGCTAATAAATAGAGCTGTATCCTTGTTCGTAAGTAGAGCTTAATCCTAATAAGAAAAAAGAGTTGTACCCGTGTTAGTATCTAAACATTTAAAAAGGTATAATTGTATCCTTTGTTCATAAGTAGAATTGTATCGTTGGTAGTAATAAGAACTGTATCCATATTAGAAAGTAGAGTTGTATCATTAGAAAATAGTTGCAAACATGACATTAGGCCGACTATAGCTTGGTTTACAAAATTTTTGCTATACTATTTTCAGCTTGGGAAAAGCACTTGATGCAAACATTTAATTTAGAGCAACATCTTTTCATGCTTCATAAAAATAGTATGCACGAAGTTCCTGTTTTGATAATATTATGACATACTTTGAGTAGATTAATGAGATTTTTTGTGCTTGACCTTTGTCCATGGTCGAGGGAAGCGTTTGAGCCTGTCATAATGCTGTTTTGTTATTTATCTTGATATTTTCTTATATATAGGTCCAAGACCAGCCATTGTTTACGAAATAGTGTCATTTTCTTTTAAAAATCAACAGTTTTGCAGAAAATGCGATTGCGACATAGTTCAAGTTGGGATGTATATAAATTGAATTGTTTTCACCCCTACTTTAAGTTCATTTAAGTTCATAATATATATATATATATATATATATATATATATATATATATATATATATATATATATATATATATATATATATATATATAGAGAGAGAGAGAGAGAGAGAGAGAGAGAGAGAGAGAGATGGAGAGGAACAAAAAGAAACACTTATTAAATCCAACATTCTCAGTTTTTCAAAACAGGTTTTAGAAGTAGATATTGTAATACCATGTGAGTGATTATTCAAAATAAAGCTGATATAATCATACGGCAAGGTCTTTTACAGTTTACAAAATAGGTATTATGATATATATCCCATTGCCTTCCTTTGTGACAGGAGCTCGTAATGTTAGAAATTAGAAGACAGTGAATGGATCAGCATGAGCCAACAACAGCAATAATAATAATAATAATAATAATAATAATAATAATAATAATAATAATAATAATAATAATAATATGTACAATGGTGGGGGTGGGTGTATTCGTATTTACATTTATTCATGCATTCTTTTTTATTAACTCTACATGTACACATCTGCACATTATGAAAGAATTAAATCACGTGAAGCTGATATTAAAATTGAAACCTTGAAAAAGATATTAAATACATTAACGATCTAATTTTAATTAAAAGATGGAAAATTTCAAGATAATTGTGTTTCATGGTTAGCAACAATAGTGATTTTGCATTAGGGTATCTCTTCCTTGGGAAGTTAAATTTATTTGTCCGTTGTACAAGTTCGAAATATCAAAATTTTCCAGACCTGCATATTGATCTCTTTTTCGTTCCAGCGAAACGCAATATTCGAGAACAACTGGATCAAGACAATGGCCAACCGATGAGTACGCTGTACGTCAGATTTTCTTTTTTGTTGTTATTGTTGTTTTCTATTTGCTTTTACCCTCATAAAAAGTAACATCAAATATATACATAACTGTCAAGGTCACAATAGACCCTATTCCAAGTAAGTGAAAACATTCAATATACCCTTACATTATATTTCGAATTCTTAGATTTTTGTGGGCTTTTTAAACAAGGATTTCTAAATTATTGATATACGCCTAACCCCAAAGCAAGCGCGCGCACACACACACATACACACACACACATGCATGCACATAAATGGTATGATAATTTCATACCGCACGTTATTTTTCTTGCGATGCTTTGGGCTATGTTTTTAGTTTTACTTGGGATGAGGGGCGACAATAATTACCCTGCTTCAAGATTTAGGGATGATTGAAATTTAAACTGATGTAATGATAACTGTGAGTAAATCGCCACTTCAAGTGTTGGAACGAATGATATTAATTGTTTAATACATAGTATAACATGGATTAGTAACTGTGGTCATGTTCTTTAATAACTGTGGTAACAAAAATGGTAAAATTAAGAATACTTGGTATCTAATGGAATATAAATACTTGATGGTCTTCGCCACTCTGTATCATCGCCGGATTTATATAGCCACCGCCACAATGCGGAGATCAGTTATGCTGCTTTGTATGTTATCCTCACGCTGAACGGCGAACGCATTTGTACGTTATGAGTCTTAAAAAGTAATTTCAAACACTCTACACCATTACTGGTTGTTGCGATCAGAGCAGACAAGAGGTATGACAACCGTGGATATATCCCAGGGGACTGGTCCGAATAGCACGTTTTAATTTTATAAAGAAACATTTTGTTTGAACAAGATCTAGGATTTTCCATAGTGTTTCTTGTCTCAGGGCCCAAAATCGCTCTTTATGGCCCTGTTTGCTATGATGTACTTAAGACATTTTGGCATCTGATTTGAATGTAATTTGAACTTATTAAAATCTTTGTAAATAGTAATTTTAAAATGTGTTTGCGTTCAACGTAAAATTAACTATTCCCACAGAATCCCTTCTGTTGCCAAACTCTTAAATTTCGGTGGTAAACAGTTATATCTGGTTATCCAGCTCTTTGATTTTGGAGGTAAATTAATTCTTGCAGGTAGTCCGCGATCCCATAATGCAGATGTCCTAACCACGCGGTCCGCCAAAATCTATCCTGTGGCCCGCAAAAATGATTGGTGTTACAACGTGTCATGAGAGATAACAAAGGTGGTGCGGCCCTTGGGCCATCAAAATCCCCTTGTGCAGCCCTCTGGGTGGTTTGCGTTTGCGGTTATAAAAATCTACAAAAAAGATATAAAACAATGAAGTTTGGTTCTTAGCCACACAAGAAATAAATTTAAAACTTCCTACATTACGCGTGAAAATACGAATGTAAAACCCTTTATTACACGGATTTCCCTTTCCAACAAATCTAGGTTTACATTCGCTTCCTTTTGCACCGTATAACTTCATTATTGAATTCAGTGGAAGCGGAAAACCAGTTTCACAAAACACAATTATTTAGAAAGTATTTGGGTGGGCATATAGTTCACAAAATTTAATGGTCACTCTCTAAACAGGAAGGACAAAGCTTACATCTAATGTTCATTGTTCAAGTTAGAAAAAAAGAATTAAGGTCTGAAAATGTTAGTACCAATATATAGTTGATGATATGATAGATATGAGATCGTCCTATAGTATCGTTGAATAATCCGATTTTATTTGGTCATATGATGGGCTTATGCCCTTCCATCGCTTTGAACGATCTAATTTAAAAATGATGGTATAGTTCATTCAAATCAAGGACTAAACAGTGAAGTAAATATGGGAATTTTATTTAACTGCGCTTGAGTCCTGGATTTCCTACAAATTCCACAAATAAAAGCACACATATTTGCCGAAAGTCACGCCCAACAACATATCTGCGTATTTTGCAATTCTTTTCCACAGAGCGTTTTACTGGAAGGCTTATGCGAAAAGGACAATACCACGTGCCAGTCTTTCAAAACGAAATATACAGATCGACGGTCTCAGAGGTAGGTCCATGCACTTTGTTTTTCTTGTAACTAACATACAACCTCCTGTGAATTCTTATCTTGTTATTTTTATCATATAAATATAGATCAAAAGCAGGTGTACTGTGTGCATTTAGATTGTAAATTAAACAATATGATGTCGCTAAATAAATGGAATACGTCCGTTATGGGGCGAACATTACAAGATAGAGTGGGATATATATTCTCCAACATGAGGACAAAGAGAGATTGATCATCTTATCTAGAAAGTCGGAACATAAAAAAAATGAATACAGTGAAAATATTACTTTTCTTTCTTTTTTCAGTCAAAACTTTCTAAGGCTGAACATATATTACGCAGATTTAAATTTTGAGTACATTCAAGAAACGCCGCAGATAGAGGTTAGTATTTTCATTGATGTAAATATTTTTTAAAAGGGGTAGACAGATGAATTAAAATAAAAAGTTTCTTCTTCATGTACATACTATTGACAAATTTTTATCATATATTCTTATAACTATTTAATTTTACAATTGTATGTGCCTGTAAGTTTTCATTCTTCGGAATTTCGTTCCTTTTTCTTAGTCAAGATGCTACGTTTCTTGGATAGTGAGTTCCAAGAAGACGTAGATCAGGAAAAAAGTAACATTGTCAAGATCTCTCGTCATCGACAGTGACCAGTACATATTATCAAGAAATAGTAATTAATTAATAATTTTTAGAATAATTCTATTTTTGTTGTATTATATCTTGCATTATTGTTCTGCGCCATCTCTTTGAATACGCGAGGCATACCGATTCGGTGGTTAAGGCATTTAATTTGTTTAAGGTTTCGGGTCTCTTTCACACCACTGCACGTTATAACTTAAAACGTGTTGAAGTCCCGTAAAAGGCCCCCAAACCAAAACCAACTCTAAGTAAAGTATAAATCGCAAAAAAAGTCAAAGTTCTGAAATCGTGTTGGTTACAGATCCTTTTATGAGAGTTGACTGGCTTTTAATGTAATTATAGTTATTGACACATAAAGAAGTGTATATATATATTGGAGATCATGACACGCGTTAATCTAAAATCTTTTCCGTTAGTTCACGCTTGCTGATGTGCTGGCATGAATCACGTGAAAGTGATAAAAAAAAAAATCAGACTTGTGACCGTAAAAATAGCGTATCATAAGTCGTACTCGCAAAACACAAAAGAACACTTAAAATCCTATCATACTGTGGTATGACGGGTTGTTATGCCACCATTGTGGCAGATGTGTTAATATGCTTGGGGGTGGGGTACTCCCGATATATTATCTAAATTACTATAGAAGTACCACAGTGAAATTAATGATAGAGAAAGAGCCGACAGTTAAATTATTGAGTAAACAGAGAGGTGACATTAAAAAAACAACAAATTACCACAATGCAATAGTGAAACGATTATAATTCACCAGTCACTCTTCTTCCTCTCAACCACGTGATAACCTATTGCATCATATGGTTTATAATGTGAGATAGCTTTCCTCCTGTCCTTGTTTTCTACTCATCTGTATCTGCCCTATCCCGCCACTTCCTTCTATCTGTCCTATCCCTCTAAATCCGACTCTTGACCAAATCTCAAACAGCAGCACTCAGCAACGATTTCTGAATCAATATTACGCAACGGATAGCATGTAGAGTAATCTACAACAGTTAAAATATACCGATTTCCTTGCGACGACGGGGGTTTTATCGTTCTGATCAAGTCTATAGAGACACGTCTAAATGGTTCATTGATAAGAAGTGTACTCTCCTAGGAAGAAGGGTCAACGATCCGTTTTCTGTGTCATTCTTTGACACTTGTCACAAGAGAGACAGAACCGCTTAACATCTTTCTTTCACCTCGCTTCTCGCATGGCACGAACGACTTGCTTTTAAGTGTTCGTGGTCTTTTCTGACATGGCGATACAAGATCCCCTTCATGTTCGCGAACGTCACTGCGACATTCGGAGTTTCTTTCTCCGTTCCTTCTGCAACGTATTTGTGCAACTGCGCCAGAGTTGTATCTTCCTGTTGACGCTTTCTCGGCCAAAAAAGAACGTTACTGACAAGTGTCGACGTAACTTCTGTATGCATTGTTTTCGTCTATCGACTCTTCGACCTGGTTTCCACATCACTCACTGGCATCGGTATGCAGGTTTAGGGGTTCAGTTTTGGTAATAAATAACAACATCTCAGTATGATATCATCAGATAGTCTAGGCAAGCACACAGCTTCAATTTTTCCCTTCACGTACGGTGGTGACTCGAGGTCAATAACAGCCAATGGCAACGGGTCATGCGCGCTTTTCGAGTACTGGACTTCAATTACATCCTCTGTATAATCCTCATGTTTCATGTATTTCCACTCGACAAGGGCTGAAACGTTACACGCAGTGACATACATTATGGTGGCACCTTCTCCGTTGATATTTGCAGACGCAAGGTTTGCCTATTTATAGGTTTACAAGTTGACTCCGGCTTGCACTCCATCCTAGCGAAAACATTCACCTGGCTTTTGCTGCACACGGGACAGTCCAAGTAGCTTGCAGTTGTAACATGTTAGCGGCCCTCAGCGACCTGCAGGACCCGTTTTCATACGTGAGGCCTGTCCTGTTTTATTGGTGGCATCCTTACCTGTGGATGACCTACGACCTTCCCATCGCCCTGACCTTTACGGAGAGTCAGCTCTTCCTCATCCATACGGCAGACTCAGTGGGACGGGATCAGACCGCACCCTTGGTACCTCCACTCTTCACGACTGCCTGCACGTATCTCTTCGTCATGCTGGCGATTTCTTCTAGAGTTGTGTTCAATCTCTTCTAAGAAGACTGTCAACTCGCGACTGTAAATAATTAGAACATGCTTCTTGCGTACAACCATGCGTAGTGCGTCGTACGATTGTTCGACATCGACCATCCTCGCTCTCTTCTCAAATAATCCCAAAACACGGGTGTCGAATTGAGATTGTGTTTCCGTTGTCGTCTTCGTCAAAACCCGAAAAAGTGTAAGGCAATTTTCGGTGGTCAGCTGATAATGGCAAAGGAGAGCCTTCTTGAGCGCACCGTAGTTTTCATCATCGTTTTCAGCTACGTTGTGATAAACATTGCCAGCTACACCTTGCAAACAAGTTGAGACTTTTATCACCCAATCTTGCATGTGGAATTTTATATCGCCCACGAGTTTCTCCAATTGCACGATGAACCGCGGCATACTTATCTGTACCATTCTGTGGTCAATAATCGGTCGTACGCTGCCTCCAGAACTCGTACTGGAGTCATTCCGATCAGTGGTTCTAGCATCTACCCTTAATATATCCATTTCGAGAGCGTGAGCGAGAACTCTTTATGTTGATTTCGCTGATATCCGTCTGTGCCTCTGTCCTCTGCTATTCTGGCCATATCCAGCTCAATTTCGACTGCTTTTTCCGTCATCCTGGTCAGCTCCCTCTTTCGATTGCATTTTCGACCCTCCATTTTTTGATTCTCTCCTCTGTGAACTCTGCTAGGCGATTTCCCTCGCACCAAGATCTTCCGAGCCAATGACGCGTTACTCTTAAATCATCTGTCTTTCTGTAAACATTGTATGATGATAGTAACATTGATACCTTATCTTGACTTACTAAACAATTGACAGATGTTACACGTTCCGAACCCAATACTTACCTGTTGACAAGAACTAACTTCGCTCAGGTAAAATAATAGTATGCCCGATATTTGCTTCGTAATTACTGCATGTAACTGAAACCTACCAAACATGCAAATATAAAAATATAACATACTGAAGATGTAAAATCAAAAAAATATTCAAAATACACAGGATGGAAAATATCTCACAACTGTTCACTAATACTTCCTTACAAATACAACGTCAGGTCGTAAAGGTGATATTTACGTCTAATTCATATCCCGGACGATGCCCCCACTGTGGTGTGAAGGTTGTTATGACGCCTCTGTGGTAGGTGTGTTATTATGCTTGGATTGTGGTACTCCCAATATATTATTTAAATTACTATAGAAATCCCGCGCATGCTCAATTTAGTAGGAAGTGGAATTAGTGATAAAGAGAGATAAAACCCAGAACCCCCAATCAGCAACGGCAACAGTTAAATTACTGTGTACACAAAAAGGTGAAATTCAAATGAATAACAATATATTGCAATTCAGTAGTCAAACGATAATAATTCCCTAATCACTCTTCTTCCTCTGGAAGAAATAATTCCCTATTGGTTTATAGTGTGAGATAGCGTTTTTACCTGTTTCTATCTTATCCCACCAATTCCTTTTCTCCTTCCGACTTCCCTCCGAATTCTTTCTCGTCCTTGACTGCTCTTTCTCCAATTTCTCCTCCTCGATTCGTTTTCCGACTAGCCTTCGAGTTACAATCGACTTCTCTACTCTTTTTTTTTTTCTTCGTCTCGCTCCCAGAGACCCGAAACTAAAGTATACCGGACGTCGGTCCCCTTAAAAGGTCCTTTACGAAGCTTTGTCTTTCTTAGAATTTCCTAAGTTTCCTCGCCATATTGTGAGTGGCTTCTCCGAAGTATTGCTTTATAACTTTCCTACACATTGTTTGTGCCGTTACTAAATTCCTAGCTTGAAAATATTAAATTCAATTCAGATTGAAAGGGTGACCACACCCTATCTCAATTCCGAGTGTATGCCGCTTTTACCCTGTTCTATTTAACTTATCAGACAATGTCCCCGGGCCGTCTGTCAATTTGGTGTGATTTACAACACCTATAAGTGTCATTTGTTCTAGAACAAGGCTTTGAACGTCCACGATCGAATTATTCACACCCACCAAGCTGTGTTCTCGTAACTTTACGAAGAGAACCAACTATAGCCGCTGTGTCTAACTTATGTACATGGTTTATAACCATTGCTTTGTTCGTCTGACTTAGTCGCAATCAATGCAACGTGACACATACTAAGGGATATTATATGAACTATTAATTAACGATGACTTCCGAGACACATTCCCTGCACGTGCAGTGAGCAATTTCATTATCGTTCCACATCTCTACTGAGAGATGGGTTGACCTGATTATATCCACTGTCCACTAAAAGCTTCCTTTACAAAGCTTTGTTTTTCTTAGAATTTTCTAAGTTCCCCGCCAAATTACGAGTGGTTTCCCCAAAGTTTAAAAGAAAACAAAGGCGTTACAGATACGAAACATAATTATAGAATGCATCAGAGCAATCAACCAGATAATTAAAATGCATTAAAATATAAGATTGGGTCTAATGCAATAATTAAATAGCAAATGTGGGAACCTACTTGTTCTCAGGACCACGCTATTTAACTTGTACATTAGTTTGAATACCTGATGGCCATGAATAGCCATGAATAGTAATAAAGAAGGATAAGCAGAGGCGGCGCTAGGGTTTGGGGCGTTCGCGAGTCACCCGTACTTAGCTACAGAGATCAACTTCAATGGATGTTGCTATTCTCCCTCCTCACCACCATCCAAATATATTTTGTAAAAAAATATTCCGTTGCACTAAGGTGAAGGTGAAATACTATACAATGTAAGCCTCAAAAAAGCGATCCAGGGCAATTGGACACTCTGGCTCCATCCTATCTCCACTAATGAAGCTAGCATGTATTTTGTTAAATAGGTCGACCAAACGTTAATTCAGTAATTGGGATTATTACCCGCATGTCAGTCTCAGTACACCCGCTCAGTAATTAGACTTACCAGCGTCGTATCAAATGAAATTTATGTGCCTATACATGTATTATGTAGACCTGCACTATTTCTTTTCACAGTCTTTGGAATAATTAGAGACAAATAATTTAATTTTCCACTGTGGTGATGGTTGATGGGGGAGTTGCTTTCATTTCTTTTACCTCATGATGTAAAATAAAAATAAAAAATGTAAGCTACTTTGTTTTCTTCTACAACCCAGAAAGAAGAATATTTTTTTAAAGCCATTGCAAATTTACCAGGTGCACCCCCTCCCACCTCCGCCCCAAAGTAAATGGTCCAGCCAACAGACACGTAGTGACGTGCATGCACTACATCTGGTTTATGTGAAATATTTCTGTCATATTTTTCCATATGATGCATACTCTGTAATGCCTGTTTTCAAGTGGACCCAGTCTCCGATGAATATGGTGTTATCCTCGTTAAATATAGTTGTTTATTATTATTATTATTATTATTATTATTATTATTATTATTATTATTATTATTATTATTTCAGGTCAATCTGGTTGACCGCAGTCCAGTGCCGGATTAAGCTAGTGCCTAAAGCATACGTTATAAAAGGGACCTAAATTAACTTGCATAGTAAAGTAATTGTATTTTTTAATTCTATACAGCCAGATATTACGACAAATTCAGAATCACTGAACCGGAAAAATTAGCTTGAAAGCATTTAGCGCGGAGCCCTTGAAAGTGCGGGGCATGTAGTATATGCTACTTTTGCTACTAGGATGATCCGGCACTGCCGCAGTATTTGTGTCAATTTGGGGTATATAAAACAAGGGTTAGAATAAAAATCAGTGCTGACAAAATAATACAACAAGCATTGGTGTTTCTCTTTTGTAGTTGAAACTTCGTATATATTTAAATAATATCAACAGTAGACATCTCCGTGAATAAAAAGAATATTCCAAAAAAAACACTTAAGTAAACTTATAAACGAAAACTTAACGTATGCTGCCAGAAGGAAGCGTTTATCTTTAAACTGAGTTATATTTCTCCATATTTAAAATTTTCAGGCAGGCGACTTTCTAGCTAATGTTGGAGGGGTCATTGGATTATGGATCGGACTGTCTGTTCTTGCTCTATGCGAAGTCCTGCAGTTAGTCACAGAATTATTTGCCTACTGCATTTACAAAACTTCACAAAAAGTCAGACCAAAGCAGAAGAAAGACAGAGACAAAAGTGTCAGATCAGAACAATACAGACCGGAGGATAATTTTATAAATGAACCGCCTAATATAATCACACGCAATATATATGGTTTACCACGCGAAGATCCATACATTTTGTAGAATGTATGGTAGTGTCAAGAAAAGGAGATTATAGCATCAGCTGCATGTCCATGAATACCAATTGCAGCATTTTCCGCTTTTTCGTGGAGAGAGGGGAGTTCAGATGTTACTTACTTGCTGCCATTTTGAATTTCGTCCATGTAAAAGAATGACAATAAGAACAACTACATGTTTATAGATGAAAACTACGTTGTTGATTCATTGAGAAGAAAACAGAAGATTGAAAAGTTAATGTCAGTTAATAATAAAGTTTTAGCTTGAATATGTTTAATTGACCTATCTTTTTGTCCAGAAAACACATCAATGTATATGTACTACTTTATTGCGAAAGAATATACCCTGCTTGGAGGTTTGTCCGCCCCCTCAACCCCGCTTTCTCCGATATCTTTTCTAGTTTGACATACGAGATGTTAAAAATATTCTCTAAACACCGTTCTCTAGAAAAGACGATGCGCAATAGCATCTAATGAGAAGCGAAAAGACAATTATCCTAAACTGCGGATAAATGTTTTCACTGGTCATCGAAGTTATTGGATTTTGGCATAGCGATACCATTCGAGGAGAAAGCAAAAGCACGATTTCACTTCATCACCTCTTTGCTTGATAAATCGAAAGGCGTGATGTACGTTTGTTCGAAGAAGTGTCTCCATGATTGTATTCATGCCCATATTGTTCTTTGTAAAGAATATTTTTGAAATTGTGGGCTGTGGAGATGTAACGATAAGCTGTATTTGTATGTTACTATTGTTATGAAAACAGGTCATATCACAAATGTAAATCATTACAAAGACAGTTACATTTTGCATGGTGTTAAAGGGTAAAACTCCGTTGCAATGAAGAGCATTAGAACAGGACACACTTTCATCAGATCACACGGTGATAAAAAGGATAAAGATGATGGTAAATGACTGAAAGAAACATTTACACAAATTCTCACAAATTTACCACAATACCAACACCAGGTAATTTATTTTTTGCTGTTTTTCCTGTCGTCAAACTGTGTCAAGATCCTTAATAAAAATTGATAAAAACCACAACAGAGTTTGTTTTATATCTGAAACTCCAAATATCCTTAAAAACATATAATATAAATATATTATCAAAAGTTGAGTTCCCAGCCTAATGTTCTTGAATTAGATTATTATCATCTAGACATTTTGACAGTATTAAAATAAAAAGAAATAACTTGCCTAGACAGCTAAAGATTATAATTCGTGAACGTTTCCTGCATGTTCAGGGTGTTTTGCCTTTAATCTTTTATAAAATACCAATTTATACTTACATGGCTGATCTGGGTTTTGATACAGATGTTCAATATGTGACTCTGTTTGAGACAACTAAAATTTCCATATTGAACACCCATCCTTGAACAACCTTAATAGTTAGAATACAATACTAGGAATGATTGAAATTAAACAAAATATCACACGTTTGCAATTTGCAACAAATGCAGTCATAATCGGTGAAAATGGTTGCCTTTTCAGCTGGAGGTAATGGAAGCGTACCATTGCTAGTGATGCGTCCTTTATGGGTATTTCACGGTATCCACCACAAAGAAAGTAAAATTACTTGAGGATGACAACAATACTTTTTACAGAATATGGGACAGTTAATTTTCAGATGAAACTGGTGTGCAAAAATAGCAAAGAGGGAGAGACCGAGTACTTTGCTGCTGAAATCTTGTATTTAAATTTATAGAAGTCCAGAAGAATAAGAAAGACTTAGGGAGTCATGTTAAGATTTAAGGCAAGATTAGAAATGTCCCCTAGTTAGGAGAAGATGTTACCCATGTTTAATTAAACATTTAAATTGGTGCCTGCCTGGTTACTTTAATGAAAGCAGGTGATTTATCAATCCTATTATGCAGTAATTACTGACCAGTTACAGAGTGTCCTGAATCAGTATCTTATTTTTCAAACCACATATTTAAAGAACATATTTTTATTTACAAAAATGAGTATTTTATAGATATTTGACAATGTTATAAAGTAATTTTGAACTAACCTAAGTTTGGTTGTATTATTGTTTTCATTAATTTGATTTATTACACTTCGTTCATATTTGCATCTTATGCATCAGCGTTAATTATACTTTCTCTCAATGAAAACTCAGGTTTCGTTTTTTCACTCAATTCTTGATTCTTGCTTATGTGTCATGCTAAGCGTGTCTTGAGCCCTGGGCCGATTTATTTAAATTGGAAACGAGTGATTTTCAAGAGCGTGGACTAGGGGAGGTAATCGCTGACTATGGAGCTAACTGAGAACCCGATACGAATGTTGGAGACGCGTTGGTTCAGTGGATAGCTTGCCGCGCTTGCAACCGGAAGTAAAGATTCACCACTATTAGTTACAATTAAGATTCAATTCTGAAATCTCAAACCAAAATGCAAAATGAAGTTGAAAGACAAAGGCAACTGTACTGAAGAATGTTGACAATGATTTTCTCCAAATGAATGAAAAATAATAGTAAAAAAAAAATTTAAAAAAAATAATTGTTAGAAAAAATTAAAGAAACAGATTTTAAAAAATGTATTGAAAACACTATCGAGATAAAACTATCGTAGTAAGAGGGATAATTTCATTTTTACTGAGATCAAACATGATAATCAACAAGAACTGAAGAAAGAGATTTTTAAAATTTCAAATTGATGTATTGAAACAAAAAAAAACTGCCGCTGACAAGATACACATGTTAGGTACCACAGGTGAGCAAAATCCCAGTCGTAGCTAAATATACTCTTTAAAATCTCCCTGTATAATGTGACGCTCTTTACTATCTTCCTGTACAAATATATTGCTTTCTAAATGTTCCTGTGCAAATGTAATGCTATTTAAAATCTCCCTGTATAAATTTACTGCCCTAATTAACATTATTTTATTCGAAATACTATTGCTTTTTGAAATTTCCATGTTCAGTTGTCATTCTCTATAAACATTTCGAAGTTTAAAGTTTTAATTAACTGGGCTGTAATCTTCCAATATAAAACTTCCTTAAAATAGTTAAAGTCCAAATGTATTGCTCATTCAAAGTTATATTTTAATCTACCCTCAAAGGGATGAAAAAGATATTTGTTATGTATACCTATAGTTTTTGGAACTCCTGATACATGCATTTGTCTAATTTATGCAAGGTTGTATATTGCAAAGAATATATTTAGTTAAATTTGGTTCTCCATGACTGAAGTCTGTGAAAAGCATAGTATTACAAAGGATCTATAAATAGACGCTACGTATATACAGGTAATTATTAAAAATAATCTAAGTAAGACTTATCATTTATTGGGCTAGGTCAGATGAATAGGCAAGTTTGATGCAAAATCAGTAGTATGATCTGTCACGTTGGGTCTATTGCAAAATATGGTTGCAATAGATGATGTATATAGAGAGAGAACTGAGCCATCAATTTTATTCCGACTTGTAAGTCTGTAGACATGTTTATTATGTGGTCAGTTATTCAAGCGGTGACCATTTGTTTGGACAGTTTAATGGAAATAGAAACTGCTCATTATTTAGACTATTCTATGATATTTTTCTGGAATTGTTATAACGTATTTGCAGGAATTAATGATAATGCCATGTTGACAACATCATGGTTCTTAGAGACCAGTTCATGTCTGGTTTTTAAAGTGAAACGTTTCTTTTATTTAGGATTTTCTTATATTGTTACGTGCTTAGGCTCGAATAAGCAGCAACACAGAAAGAGTGAAAACTAACAAGCTTGTAAAACTTTAACAATGAATTTATTAAGTACAATTATTTTCATAAACTAAATAAACTTACGGTTTTAGAGAATCAAATCCAACAAATATAAAATTCACAAATTAATCCACTAATGGAATTGCAAGTCCTGATAAATAAATGTTCTAATAGTTCCAGGTTCGAATCTTGACGATGTAATCCAAAATGGCTGACAATGCCACGTGGTACAGTTCTTGTTTTTAATCATCCAGATGAATATCATAAACATATGTCCTTTTTCCAGATAATTCTTCTTTTCCAACGAATTGACAAAAAGTCCAAAATAATTAAACTCAAACAGATAATACACAACTTAATATTACAATAAGCCCAAAATCTACTAATGTCAGCTTCTAAAATACAGCTATATATATTGTAATTCCCTCGTAAACAAGAGGAATCATGTGATTCTGGAAGGTTATGGAAAAGAAGCTACCTTCTCCAAGTCACGTAATAATGGAATATTCTAGAAGGAAATCATTCACTTCCCACCCTCAATAAAAGTGTTGTCCTTGAAATTGACCAATAATTTTAGAGGCTTGTTGACAATGTCTAAAGTAAGGTCAGGATTTAGGTCAAACAAGCCAAGGTCAAAACTTGTTTACAAATTAGAGAATCTAAGTCAGCCTAAACTTTCTAGAATAATTTCCCAATTAATGGATATTAAAACCTAAAAGATAAATTTGGATTTAACAATTAAAAAATAAATAATTTAAATCCAATAGCAGTAACACCTTCCCCCATAAAATAAAAAGAAAGGTTTATATGATAAAACTTTCTTTTTATCACAAACCAATTTACATCTGAGATTAAAAGAACTAGTACAAATTACACAATATAAAAAATTATACACGAGAAAGAGTGTCTACAATTATATTATCAAGAAATAGCCTCAAATTTTCAACTTGTCCATGTCCCACAAAATGTCCTAGGAAAGGCACACAAGCACAGCAGAACTCACTTTTAGACAAATTAATTGTCAAACATACATTAGTGAGTCTGTTAAAGAATTATCGAATTGTTGCTAGCTGTTCTTTCCAGGTGTCGTAACAATATATGTAAAAGGATTATTCAGGATTCATATCATAATACTGTATGTTTCTCATGTTTCTGATGAAAATCAGGATTAGAGCAAACAATTGATGACAGGCCAATATACAATGGTGCCTCGAAAACTTTGTCTCAAAGCATAATTCTCATACTGTCATTTACATTAAGCTACAAAATATCACTAGCAAATGTTAGCTGGCATGCTTACATTAATTTCTATGCACTCTCCAGCAACAAATATTCACAAATTCATCTAAGAACCAATTTCAATAATCCTAAGGCACATTGCCAAGTCATAAATATTTTTGTGCAAATTGAGAATTTAAGAAAAAACCAAAAGGTCCTTAGTATGTGATCTGTTTGATTAGTCTGTATGAGAACAGTGCTGCACATTTTGTTGAGATTCATTACCAAATGAAACAATTACGTAAAGGACTGGGATTTCATTGGTATTACTATTTCATAAATTCAGAATGACAAAAAATCACCCTGATAAATTATAAGAAAGCTACGATGGTAAGCTTTACCACAACCATTATCAAGCTGGGAACGTTTTGAAACAATAATAAGAAATGTGAATAAATCATTGATGGCGTTATCACTGTTTAATTTATCAAAGATTTGTGTGTGACCCATATTTCTTTTATCCAATTAATTGTCTTTTCAAAAAACGCATTTAGCAAGAAAATATTATTTTAGGTTTGTGGTTTGGAAAACAAAAGCTGTTATGTATCTTTTTTAAATGAAGCATACTACTGTCATTGCAAAATTATTGCAGACTGACACTGAGCAAATATGCATGAACTGGTGTGTCCATGATCTGGATCTAATGCAAATATGCATGAATTGGTGTGTCCATGATCTGGATCTAATGCAAATATGCATGAATTGGTGTGTCCATGATCTGAATCTAATGCAAATATGCATGAACTGATGTGTCCATGATCTGGATCTAATGCAAATATGCATGAATTGGTGTGTCCATGATCTGGATCTAATGCAATGACTTACCAAGTAAAGATCCAAGACATTTAAACTAATCCACCGAAAGACAATATATTCACCATAATGAATCTCTTACATCCATTTTCTTCACTATGAAGGAAATTCTTCCCTTTTTTCATATTGCTTTTGATACGTTTTGCTTCATCAAAGAAATCAGGATATGGTAGGGTGGGAATGGATCCACATCCACACATCATGTTAAAATTGCACACTTGTAGGTGAAAAACAAGATTGTTAGCTATCTGAAGTGAAGTCAGCCACTGTTGCTAAACCAATTTGTTTTCAGAGAAAGGTTCTTCATCCTCTTCTGCATCTTCTATCATCCAGGTAAGACCCACTGAAACAGATCACAGCAGTATGTATTATGCAACATGGACACAAACAGATCATTCGCCTGTTTGGCAAAACAACATAAGCTTTATTAATTAAGTACAACGTTCCAAAATCACTTCACCATTCTTAGAAACATGTCCAACTTCATTCATAATAAATCTTTACACAGATATTAAATTTTATTTTTACAATCCATTTTGGAAGGGTTATGACATCATATTTTCCAACTGTTCAGTACTTTGCATCTTTTAAACAAACAATTTATTTACTTGATTCCTTACGATCTTTGAAATATAATCACTGTAAATTCTTTTAAACAAACGAAAATATAAAACTGAGAAAAATACCTTCTTGCCCATGACATGTAACTGGTACCTCACTTATAGTTAACTGCATGAGAGCAATTCGATAAAGAAACAAGTTTTAAGAGAAAAGGGAATATGATTGACAACGTTTCTTATAATTTACTACAGTTGGTAACTTACAGCACTGTATCGATAACTGCAGTTTGGAAAGCAAATCTGTAAATAATCTGCAAAATTATTATTTTAAAGATTATTTGTAACTAGATTATACGATCATTTCAGTTGATGTGTTAAATTGTTGGGGCAAAACTCTGCAGCAATATGACAGCAATAAGTGGCAGCTGAATATAGGCACTTGATTCTATGAGATAAAAGGGGAAAGCCTTTAATAGCAATAAGTGTTTGATGTTTTGATGGTTCATTGAACACAGGGTTCATAACTTCAAAGGTATGGTTCAGTTTCATAGGTTTAAAGGTCTTCTAGTCCTCAGGCTTTTGAGAACAAGGGTTATATTGTTCCGAAGGTCAGCAGTTCAAACGTATTTGTAAAAATGGGTTCAAAAGTGTGAAGGTTCATTTGTCTGAAGGTATCTCAAAATAGGTCCAATGGTTCATGCTTTGAATATTTTGAATGTATGTTTACTGTTCCAGTCTAATACATATATGAACAATTGTACTTTCAGACTAATGAAACCTTCATTGAGACCGATGAATCTTGGGACAAATGAACCTTGGAGCTATTGAAGTCTTTCAGACCAATGACCCAACAAATCCGTGAACCTTTATTTTGTTTATTTTGTACCATCATAGTTCTCAATAGATATGTAATCTTGGGTTTTGACTTCTGGAATTTAAATTTGACAACTTTATGTCATATATTGATTCCAACCTTTGTGTTTTCATGATGCATGTTGGTCTGGGCAAGAGCGTGATTCTTCATTACCCTTAATTTGCCTCTGGCATAACTTTCCATGTAAGCAGGTACTGTCCATAAAAAGCTGGTTATGTATAGTCTGGAGAAATTTTGTTCCCCCTATTCTAATAACTGCTAAAGACTGTACCTTGGAACTGTTTCATGCTGATCAATGGAACATGTGGATGAAGCCATTTTGGTTTGCAGTGTACTTAGGACACGTACCATTTCTACAAGTACTATACTCCAAGCAATTTCAGTCACAGTACATTAAACTAACGTTTGTATACCAACATTCTCTTTAATGTACATGTTGAAAAGTGAATAACTTTACCTAATGCCAACCTCTCTGAACTTTATAATACATGTATTTCTAGAGTATTCCTATTATATGCTATCATGATACCAATTGTTTTTTCTACACACACACACACACACACACACACGCACACACACACACACACACACACACACACACACACACAGTCATAGCAGACAATCCTTGTCATTTTGACAAAGACAGAAGTAGTTATTCCACTGCATGTAAAAGAGATAACTCTGTTGGAACTTGAAACGGACATGACTTATCCAGTCAAACAGATCCATTTTCAATGATGTCATGTGTATTATCTGGATATTAATTATCGTAATCTTACGGTACATGTGTCCAAGAGACTTAACATTTTTTAAAGCCTAAAAGAAACCACAACTCTTCCAAAATGCACCATCACAGATAGGTTTGTTATTTCTGAATGCAATGTAATCATCACATTATCCACCTGTTTTTGAACAAATGGTACCGGCATACCTATAGCCAACCTTAATGTATCAAGTACTTAATGTTGCTCGTCAAAAACATTTTTATAATAAACAGGTCAAAGGCCAAAAAGAAGACCTTATGTAAAAAAAAAAAGACTTTATATTTGTTTAGTACATGCAGAACTTATCTAAAAAAGGATATTACATTTGCTTAGTAGATGCAGAACGTATCAGACATGTGGGCATGACCCAATCATATTATAAAGTATACATTTTGAACACTTTATACCAAGCCCCATGTGTGTAGTGTATAAAATTCATGAAATAAGACAGTCTGTCTCCAAATATAGTAGATTGCAGCTTACAAGCAGTTATGTTGTATTTGGGGTGAAATTAAAATACATAAAAACGCCAAGGATGAACAAAAAGTATCTTAAGTCAGATGGCCAGATGGAATTTGAAAGGTGAAAGTTTGCATCTAAAAGGGAGGTGCAGTTTTAGATGAATTAAAAGAGACAAAAGCAACATAGCAAAAAAATGATAAGGAAAGTTTGATGACCTTACCTTAGACAAATGGAGATGATGCCTGAATGATCCAAGGACAGTCCAAAGGCACCTGTACTATAACGTCAAATGAAGATGATGCCTGAATGATCCAAGGACAGTCCAAAGACACCTGTACTATAATGTCCCTTACAAGCACCAAAATGTGGTGTGAAGCAGTGTGATACAAAAACCAAAATAATTTAGATCATATTAGATACATGTCATTTATATTTGTCATACACATGAAATTAACAAATAATGGTTTAATTTAAGCGCAAAAATGCAGAAACCATACAAAACACATTCTCAGTTTTTCAACTTTCGAAACTTTAGAAATTGATAAATCACTTTTACTTTGATTTGTATCAAGATTTAGGGCTAATACATTACTTCACAAATCTTCTCTTTACGTGTTTAGCCAATCACTGGTAACGTGAGTTTTTATTTCTTGAAATGTCATTATGATGTAAGGGAGGCAACTGAATGATATACATACGGTGTAGTATTTGTATTTCTTCGAATATATTATCCATGAAATATAAATCAGTTTATAAACTTATCTATTGACAATGTACTTAAAATATCCCAAATTACATTATTGATAAAGATATAACCAAAATTACAGGCTTCTATATGTAGTGGAGACCTTTAAAAGAGTAATCTGACTGTGTTCTCTGAGATGAAGGGGCTGTTATAGAATGCCACCATAAACATGCAGATATCAGCCCATGCTGTTTTGGATTCTTATGATTCGATTCAAAGTTTGAGAAACAGTGTAGACTTCAATGGAATGGAAGGAATGGTTAATATGTACCTAATGCAGTTATCACTCAGAAATGTTAGACCTTGTAAGGAAATTCCAAAGGAATCAATTTGAGAGAAAGAGATAGAATTAATTGAAAGTCAATAGTAGTTATAAATGAGTGTTGCGAATGTGTCAGAAGGAAATACTGACTTATACAAAATGTTCGTGTCTAATGGTATTCCTTTTGTTTCTACAAAAGGAATGCAAAACCACTTAACTGAATTGAAGACATTCAAGCCAAAATTGTGCACAAAAAGGGACAATCATTGCAGGTCAATAAAAACAAAAGATGGAAGGAATACCGTATTGTTAATAAATTACCTGTAATTACTCATACCAAAATATCCTATATGATACAAAGTGACCTGTACATACTGTGATCTCTATTGTACTTTATATAATGCCCGACAAGAACATGATAGTTGCCTTTTTATCATCTTTTAGTTCTCATATGGTCAGAATAATCTGTATCGTGTTTACCAAACTTATTTTCGTTGAGTCAACAACATTGCCATAAGCCAGCAGGCCATAAAAATCTGTCATACTTAGGCCAAAATATAAAGAAGATTTGTTTCCTATTGCACTCATTTTAAAATTATGGTAGGCAGGCCATTATTTTAATACTTTCTCCATAAAAAAATAGTTCAGAGGATATCAATGAAATACAGGTCCGTTGGCTGACCGAAACAATCTTATTTTTTGGCTGGCCGTATATTTATCAAAACCCTCCTCCTTCCAAATCAAACATTATTTATTTTCTGTTTAACCATTTCTCACAGAATGAAGCCTGAACAAGTAACTCAATGAAAAAGTCCTCAAAGGATGATTTCAACGAAAGACATTTGAAACTGACGTGAATAACGTCTTATCACCGATCAACAAATACAAGTACATGTATGAATTTACAAATATAAATAGCTCTTATAACGAGACAGATGTAGATGCCTGTAATTTTGGTTATATCGTTCATATAACGACTTACCAAAGTAAAGGCATGTATGTTATGATTTTATCGTTCATGTAACGATTTAGCAATGTAAAGGTGAAATTATGAGTTTATGAATTTATCGTACAAATAACGAAATTGGTACATAAATGTGAAATGTTTGCTTAGATGGTAATAGCAATAATATGGAACACGTATTTCATAACTATTGTGGCGTCCATTTGACGTCCAAGATGTATATCCAGTTCCACCAACTCTAGTCAATGGTGGCGGAGTCGCCACGCATGGTCCACTCCCCCCCTTTCTGTTTGAAGGATCCTTCGAGAGCCCTTATATTCATCACAGACCCGATGGTCGCAAAGCCTTGGTCCTCGTATCGAGAACACCAGTACACTCTTGCGAACCAACGTCACCAGACACAGCGTATATGTCACAAGAAAACAAGAGTTCTGCGACTTCACATCACCCGATATTATAAAAATGCATATATATAACGCAGCATACACAAAGGCAGCATACACAAAGGCAGCATACACAAAGTACCATTCACAGGCACCACAACATGGGCACACATGGCACCACACACGGGCATCACAAGGTCAGCATAGACAAGCCCCCCCCACACACACACACACGGTCACCACACGGTCACTATACACATGGCATCACAACACGGCACCACACACGGGTAGCATAGACTAGCTCCACACACGGTCACCCACGGTCACCAGACACACGGTCACACACGGACCCCACACACGGTCACCCACGGTCACCAGACGGGCAGCATTGACAAGCCCCACACACGGTCAGCTCTTTAGCTGAAATTTTTGCTTGCTTAAAGCGAGAAGCTTTCTGACAAGACTGGATTGCAATGTTGATTCGATTCATTTTATAAATAAAATATGGTCAAATATATTTGACCAAAAGTGTTTAGTGTTGATTTGATGTACTACATCAAAACATGTAGTTTTTAAATGGTACCCATATATATGTGTTTCTGTGGATACACAGTGAAGCTGATTGTTTCATTTAGGTAGCACATAACTACTTATTTTATCATAGACCTCAATGCTAATGTTAATAATTTCTATCCAACCTCAGCATGTGTGTCAAACAATGTCATGGAGAACAATCTAAGATTGTCAATTTGAAAATAACCGAACCAAATACACCAGAGCAAATAAGAGGGATAACTCTGTTGACACTAAACATTATTTAAGAGAGACAACTCTGTTAGAATTAAACGGGTAGGAGTTGTCCAGTCACAACTGATGCATATTCAATTATGTGTTTTACATTTTTAAACAGTCACAAATACAAAGGATAATCTAGATTAACATCATTTCACATGTTCCCAAGAGACAACGTTTTTTAAAGCCTGAGAGAAAGTATAACTCTTACATAATGATACATTCACAGCTAATTTGTTGTTTATTTCTAAATACCATGTTCCCTACACATTAAACTCTGTCCACCTGGGTGGTACAATTATTACCGTTATACCATGTATATACACCAGTAGTTATTTGATTACTTTACTGTCGTAATCTGTAAAGTTTTTAGGCCAAATGTATTTTGTTTACGAGGTTTCATCAGTAATAAAGAGATCAAAAGTAGTCCATCATGGCTTCCAAGCCATTTATTACAATTGGCTGATCTTTTGGTAGATGCAAGACAAAAATGAGACAAATAAATAAATTATTTCGGTAGAAATACAGTAGGTGTTTATATTTCTTATATTTATTAATCATTACTTAACTACTTGGTTGATTAACAAACGACAAACTTCTGGGTTGGCATCCTTTCATTAGAAACATAGTTTGAACCTGCAGGGTATAATTAATTATATTTATGTTTACCAATGAAATCCTAAACCGTCTAAAGTTCAATCAACGTTCTCTACTTGATAAAAATACATACTGCAGCAGAGATGTTTGAATCAAACTTGGTCAATTCTAAATTAGTTTCCTCACCTTGAGTTGTATCAACCATTCTACAATGACACAGTGGAAGCACAAATCACCTTAATTCCAGTTGGACTGACATGCAAGTTTCATACGCTTCACATAGCTGTCAACTACACAATGATGTGCTTCATCCGTGAGAGTGGGGAAGTCAGATGACTAATGGAGAGCACAACTCCAGCAGGTTGGTAGCACCTTGTAACTTTTACTGACGTTTGCACTGGCTACTATTCGCAATGGATTCGGCAAATGTGAAATTCCTTCAGAGGTCAACCGCTCCAATGACCTAGTGGTTAAAGCGTCTGCATTGGATGCGGTAGGTAGCGGGTTCGAACTCCGGCCGAGTCATACCAAAGACTTACAAATATGGCACGAACAGCTATCTCGCTTGTGCTCAGCATTAAGTGGTTAGTGTTTTCTGGTCAGTCTGGTGTCAGAATTATGTGATAGGGTGGGACATAATGCTAGATGTCTGCGAAATGATCCCCAGTGCTAGTCATCCCTGTAAACTGCTACATTGCCGACAAAGCGATTATACTGAAAAATTATAAAGCTACTTCAAAAATCCCAACCACACACGTTACCAGAACTCAACTAATCTAGCTCTGAATCTGAATATGACACTGAATCAGACGCTACACCACAGGTCTTAAACTAGTCATATAAATCACACACACACATACCCCCACCCCCACCCCAAAAATACAACAAAATACTGATATGTGTGTCTGATATCAGCTGTTCATTAACATATGCAATTTTGCAGCATTCAGATCATTCCGGAACAACCATGCGTACACTTTAGACACATATTGAATATTGGTAACAGCCATATCTAGCTTAACATCTAAATGGCCACGGAACAAATGGTTGTGCTATTATTCCACGTGACAATTCACCAAACGTATGTCTTTGTGCTCCGATATCTTTGTTTTGTACACCTCACCAAAAGTACCCCTCAGTCCATCTCTACATTTGTGTGGCTTTATGCAAGTTTTAATGAATGGCGATTTCTTCCCCATAAACGATAATCAGTATCATTATATGAGGTCCTGATTTATCCACCTAGCATCAACCGAAAAATGTATGGGGCCCCGAGTGGTCGACTAGTCTAAAGCGCACTCCGTTATGGATCACTGCCATCTCACCACTGTCTGCGTGGGTTCGAGTGTCAGATTCGGCCAATGTGGGTATGTGAGAAAACTTGCCAGTAGCTTCTCGTGGGTCGGTGGTTCTTTCTGGGGGTTTTCCTCGGCTTCTGCCTCCACCATTAATAATGGCCGCCATGTATAGCCTATCGTCTGCTGAAAAATGGCGTTAAACCCAACAACAACATCAACCGTCAATGAAGCACACCTAGACAAGGTTGTAGATGTTTTTCAAGTCAACAAGTATGAAAAATTAGGGACAGTTTTGAAAATTCAGACACTGAGGACGATGCCTCTAGTGATGACTCAAACTTACTTCATCTATTATAACATATTAAATACAACCATTAAATCTTCAGGCACTTGATTTTTGGGAAACTAATGTGTACTCATCCATTGGTGAGTGTACACATTGGTTTCTCACTGAATAAAGTGCATGGGATTGATCCGCCGTTTCCTAGTTTAGAGCCGTCTTGCGGATAACAGGTACGAAATAATCCAATATGGCGGCATATACAGTCATGCGAAACTGTGTATTAGTGTCAATAATGAGAAGTGCTGTTTATTAAGGTGGGTGTAATAACAATACATTTTTTTATATCTCGTGTATTTTTTTTTAAAACTAAATATTATATTTAAGCTATAACTTAATATTCTGAATTAATAATGTGTCCGCTTTGCTTATTTGACAAAAAACAACTATCCAGAAAGTTCTTGATAAGTCATTGTTTTGTTTAAAAGAAGAAAACGGGGAAGTTAAAACAAGATACGGGGACAATTGAACATTTGCCGAATTGAATATTGTGACTTAGTTGTGTTTGCGCTGCCAAATGACATCATTATAATTACTGTAGAAAGAGATTTGAGAAAAAAATTCAATACTGTCATGCTGCCAGATCATTCAACGATATGGTTCAAGAAATTGTTTCCACACCTGTTTAAGTTAATATTTATGTGTTGGGTATATATAGTAAAATTTCTTATTTACCCACCTAAGAATATGGAATTAACATTCTCACTGTTTACACATCGTTTAATCCATATCTCAGTTTAACTAAATTATCAAATTTAAGGTCATTTAATATCTTCACACGACTTAAAGTGAAAAAGTGTACTTAGTATTAGAACTCATGATCACACATGTTAGTATTTTAATTAACTGCTGAATAAATTGTGAAATATTTGCTCAATGTTGAATACATTTGAAAACTGTGTTCGTGGTTCATTCTGTTGAATATCGTGGTTCAATTTAATAATTTTTAGCAAAATGTGAAACTGAATTTCACTTTTATTAATTTGTTTAATTGAATATTGTGATTAACATTTTGCACATATGATGGTGTTGTTGACAATCTACTGTTTGTTTTGAAATGGTAAGGGCCTTTTAGTCTGTCTGTCTTTTCGTCCAAACACAATTGTGCATTCCGGATGAGAACTTCATCATTGTTCAACTAGGGTATATGTGGCTGGTATAAAAGTCAAATCTGACACTATTAACCATTAAATGAAATTTAATTGCCTCTATAGCATCATTTATGGGATCACAAAATTGTCTTTGTTTCTGCTCAACTCAGATTCAAGTTGAAATAACTGCAGTCATTTAATTGTATTGTTAGGATAGATTTTTTGGTAAAATTAATAAGATTGCAATTTTCTTTAAATTGTATTAAAGTAATTTTTTATTCATTTATATTAAAGTAAAATCTAAAATATATTAAGATTAATTTAATTTATTTCCAAAGCACAACTATATATTAATGGAATGAAAATAGTTGCTGTGCAAGCATAAAATTGGCAACGTACATCACTAGCTATACGAATGTACATTGTTGTGTGGAATAAGTGTATGATGTTACTAAAGACATTGCATGCTGTTTTCGCAGATTCAGTAAGAACTCCCTAGCTGCTCTGTAAGAAATATGTCGTTCTAAAAAGCAGACAAATTTCAAGATTACGCATTGGCGAATTTCCAATCCGGTGACTAAGACTGAGTCTGGCCTTCTGTTAGTGACGTAAAACAAAATGGTTCTTATCTAATGATGAACAGACATAGCTGCTGGCTTAGTATCTTAAGGGATTACTATATTTGGTCCTGACTTGCGCCAAACGAGTATAAGTAAGAGGCGTATATTGTCTAGGTCAGTCCCTTATACTTAAAAGCTAGCGGGATGTTCGTTTTTTTCATTACAGGTAAGAACTGTATATGTCGTAACTTCTTTTAGAAATAGGTATTTTTAATGTTTGAGATTTTAATGGTAAAATTGATATGTTTGCAACATTGCTACTGAATTCATTTATTTACAATATATTGTAATAGAATGTTTTATGTTTTAAGGAATTCATATTTAATTATATTTATGTAACTTTATGGTAAAAGTTGAATTGGCTACCAACTTCTTGTTTAGATTTAATGTTGAAATAAAGTATTCTTTAAGCAAGAAAGAGTAATATCTAGCAATATATTCTAAATCAATATTCTATGAGTAAAATGCATTTCCTTAAATTAAATGTTGCATTAATTACAGTTATTACATTTTATAATTTTGGCTATCTTGAAATTGATCGAGAATTAACTATTTGTATAATATTCTAAAATGCAGAAGTTATACGAACGAATGAAGTTGGAAAGCTTAATAAGGAAAATATAATATGTATTTCATGAATTTTTATTATAGAGTTTATAGAAGTGTTTCTAGAATGTAGTAATATATATATATATATATATATATATATATATATATATATATATATATATATATGTGTGTGTGTGTGTGTGTGTGTGTGTGTGTGTGTGTGTGTGTTGATTATTTAAATAAAGTCCCTTATACTTTGAAGCTAGCCGGATGTTCATTTTTTCATTACAGATGTAGCTGTATCTTATCATCGTGGCGACACTCTTTTAAAGGAGCTTGAACTATTTCTTCTCTCTCTCTCTCTCTCTCTCTCTCTCTCAAAGATGTAGCCGTATCTACACCGTTATGAGTGACTCTTTCTTTTGAGAGTTATTTCATAAAAGTTATGGAGAAGATTCTTGGAAAAAACGACATTAGTGGACTAACATCATAAATAAAGTTTTTCCGTATCAGCATGAAAATATATGTCTGTCTTCTTATTCCAGCTACGATTCTGTACCTGAATTTTCCCCAAGACATTTCCATCATCTGGTGACATCCTTTATCTGGGAACTCATTCCTTTCTTCTTCCTAATTTCCTGAGTTCCCAGCATGTGTTTATGAGAACGAACCGTAATTCTTCCCACAAAAGTTCTCATAAAAGTATAAGCAAGTTTAGAACAATAGTGACATCATGTCACATATCATGTGACATATCCATAATTTACTTTTTGATTTGAGCATAAGATGTTGAAACCTTAAGTTGATTAAAAGATGTTGTTTTATACTATCAAACACAGTGACATTGTTCTGCTGATTCAGATGTGTTTTACATGAAAATAGAACAAAAACAATCTGAATAAAAACAGATCTTCACAGTCCTACGCGAAGATCTGTCAGACAACGGGGCCCCTGAGTGGCAGAGTGATCTAAAGCGCACTTCGTTACGGATCACTGCCGTTTAACCTCTACCTGCGTGGGTTTGAGTCTCAGATTCGGCCAATGTGGATATTTGAGAAAGCTTGCGAGTAGCTTTTCGTGGTCGGTGGTTCTTTCCAGGGGTTTCCCTGTGTTCTTCCTCCACCATTAATACTGACCGCAATGAATAGCCTATCGTGTGCTGAAAAATGGCGTTAAACCCTACAACAACAACAACTGTCAGACAACGCGTAGGGGCCATGCTCTGGTGACCTTTATTATGACCATAATCGCCAATTTTATCATGTAAAACTTATATCTTCGCATTTGTGAGACTGGACAGTATAAATGAAGAGCATTAGTGTGTACCTATTGTTACGTATATCGAATTTAATATATATTTAATTGTGTGTTTGTCATTTTTAAATTCTTTTTAATTTGTCATTACACGCTATAGTAATGTAGATTTATTCACTAGAGATGATGTTTTTCTCAGAACATTTGATTCAAGGTCAGTGGCACCACGTTAGCAGGTTTTCTTTTAATTTTAAAATTGGTTGTTGTCAACGTCAATAATAAACAACTTTTATTCTTGAAGTAAAAATTATTGGTTCTCGTCAGGGTCATGTTAGGAGTACCAGCTATAAACGATCACATGACTCCCTCTTCGTGATTTCGCTATATTGGGGACGTTTGCGAAACTGCGTTGTAGAATAACCTTTGTTTTAGTGAAATACAGTTAGTTTTGAGTTTTTACCTCTGACGTTGAGTCATTTTCATTGGTTGTAGCTAGTTTGTGAATCCATGTTAACTTTACATCCGTTCAGTTCGATTTGATAGAATTAACTCGTATAGCTGATGTGCTCATATATAATGTTTGGATAAAGACAGCTTTGCAAACTTTTATTTGGATTTCCAGCACGAGAGTGTTAAATATTGTTTCTGCAAAGAACTGTAGATAAGCACAAAACAGTTTTCAGCATCCGTCAACTTTTTCCATCTTGAGTTTTCCAACAAGATTCGAACTTGAATCTATTAGAACATTTAATTACTAGGACTTTTGTAATTGAATTGGTCAATTATTCTTGGATTATCTTTGGATTTGTTTCTTATAACTGCAAGGTTTTTGTCAATTTTTACAATATTTATCCCGGGAAATAAAGTATTTGTTAAATTTTACAAAGTTTGTTGTTTTCACTTGTTTTGTATTACTGTGTATTATAGCCTAAACATGTAACATAGAATTTGATAGCTCGTCCGCGAGATTGTAATTTTAGCTAAAATATTTCCGAAACATTTTGTTTTCTGAAATTTTTATTTCTATAGTTTGTTTTCAAAAAATTCAAGTGACATCAATATGCTTTTCCCTAAAATGTAATCAAAAGTAGAAATCTTTCTTTCAAATGAAACCCAGGAGCAATTACAATTTCGTTTCATTCAACTTGCCAGAAAATACGATCATTCCGAAGCGAAAGCTATTTTTACAAAACAACAAATAAGAAATATTCGGGTTCAGTATTTTGGTAGAAAGGAATGTCTTTAAGGAATTAAAATTTAAATAAAAAATTAAAGTTTTGTCAAGGAAGCTCGAACGTCAGGCAAGAAAAGAAGCAAAAACCAGTGCAATTACAAGCAAATGAAAATGGGAAAGAAAGACAAATGCAGTTACAGGAAAAATATACAAAGAAAAACAAATGCAAAAGCTATAAGAATAGAAGAAAAGGAAAGACAAACGAAATTACAAAAGAAAAAAATTACAGCTGGAAAAAGAGCAATGCATTTACAATCAAAGAAAGAAGAGAGAGAGAGAGAGAGAGAGAGAGAGAGAGAGAGAGAGAGAGAGAGAGAGAGAGAGAGAGAGAGAAATTGCGTACTTTAATGCTGTTAATTTTAGAACTTGTGCATCCAGCAATAAACCCTGTCTATCTCATAAGACAGACACATGCACTCTACCTTGTTTAACGAGTAAAAACACTTCAATTTTAGGCTTCCTCGGAGCCAACCTTCTTACGCTAAGAAAATTTCGGACTAAAGAATTTCAATTAAGATTGTCACTTTAAATTCCATTTACTTCCAAGGGGTACACTTTAATTTGACTCGACCAATCATAAGCAGTGATTAATAAAACAAATATTTATAAGACAATCATTTGTTTCGCCATTCAGAATCTCTGAACTACGTTAAATAAATTTTCCCTTTTAAAGAATGACAGTTTAAAACGGATCGGACGTTCCGCTGTGTCTTTCTCCTACCCGTTTTAAGATATCCAGTCAATTTGATTGAATCGGAACACTGGCCCCATTGATGTCTTAGCGCTGATATGAAGCAATTAGGAATAAAGGTGTGTGATAAAAATCTGAATGTTCGGTATATTCAACTTTAAGATTCACTGCTTATTTAAAATTCGATACTTCACAGCTTCACTTATTTAGCTACCTACAAACGTAAAAGATAAAAACGGAACATGTGACCATCACTAGAGAGAGAGAGAGAGAGAGAGAGAGAGAGAGAGAGAGAGAGAGAGAGAGAGAGAGATTTTTAGAGAACAAAAGTACCTTAAAAAGGTCTTAACTTATACAAAACGAACATACTCAGTACTAATTGCACAGTAATGCTATTAGACAGCGTAGAATTCAATTTTTTTAAACCAGTAAAATGTATGAGATGGTAACTTAATCTCCTAAGCAGTTCAAAGGATTCAATCAATAGTAGCCTTTAGAAAAGTCTGAACCACTCGAAATGTTTTATACCCTACATATTTGTCGGAATTAAGGGGCATAAAATATACAAACATCCACATCAATATTATTATATTTGTTCTTTATTAACGGTAACTGGGATTTAAAACATAAGTAGAATACCGACTTGAATTTGGATGATACTTCGTGCTACCCGAGTACAGGTCCTTCAAATCGAGTTTCACAGTTGTTACCGGTAAACCCTAAAAGATAGAGATATTTGAATTGTACGTATACTCAATTTTGTATTCTAAAGTTGTTTTCGTTCATAATTTGAGAGGGAATATTTATTTTATTCAAATTATTCAGTGGACTTTCAAAGTTTGTATATTGACATTTTTGGATTAAAATACTACTTAGGGATATTAAACACTCATTCAAAGACATTCCTCATTGCATGATTGTGTAACAGCAACACATTCAAGACTATTGGTAAATCATGTCATTCAAGAGTAATGGTAAGCATCCCTATCAAAATTATTGGAGCATCAAGAACTTCACGACTATTGTTATATCAGCATGTTGTGATAGAACATTTAGGGTTAGTTGGACTATAAATCATCCTTTAAATAAAAACATTTTTTAGAAACATTATTTAGGAGGCACTTGGCAACAGCTTTGACATGAAGGATAAATTGCAACGGTGGAATAACAATTAAATTTGTCTAGCAATTTATCATATAGAAGTAAGGTCTTTTTTTAAATCCCTCTTGCTGCAAGGCGAAACGTGACACAGTTTCTGCTTACGATGTACAAACAATTATTGTCATTCTTTTTAAGCAACTAAAATTGCATTGGCCATTTCATATCAATAACCCGTGACAACGGAACACGTTCGTTTCCTGCACTATTTGTCCTAATACATAATGGCAATTATTAGTTTCATCACATTGAGTTTTATGAAGTCTGATGCATTTCAGATATTGCATGATCAAAATATGTTTCGAAGTGCTGGTTCGAATTTTCAGGTTGGTGGAATTCACAAGTGGAAGGTAAGGTAAGCTTAACCCTATAATACCGAACTTTGAGTGATTAATGTTTATTTGATATTTTAAGCTGATTAGAATAAATGTAATGAACCTAAAATATAGAAATGTGCAATTTGATTTTTCAAGAAAAGTACTTGTTCTTTACATACCATTATGACAACAGCAGTAATATTCATCTCGGTTCATTCCATATCTTATACAACTTCCTTGAAAATTGCAACCACCGAAGTAAACTGTAAAAAAAATTTAAGAATAACACATAAGTTGCAACATCTAAATGTTTTCTCTAATCAACAAGCAATATTATTTCACACAAGGTTGTTCTTAGTTAAAGTAATTAATATCCAGTCTTTGCTTGATAATGGTGGTGTTGTTGTCATTCTTGATTTTGATTATGATGATGTTATTGATCATTATTATTATTAATATTATTATTATTATTAAGCTATTATTATTATTGTTGCTATTATTATTATTATTATTATTACTAGTAGTAGTAGTAGTAGTAGTAGTAGTAGTAGTAGTAGTAGTATGTTTGAGAAAAAAGAAGTTTATAAATCACCATCTTGTCTGGAAAAATGAGCGCCGCAAACACTTCTGGTGTCGCCCAAAAATGCAATGAATCCGTCAAAGGTTCTTGGCGTTGTAAGAAGTAAATTCAACTCGGCACTGGTGTAGGCGAGCCCCATTTCTAAAATGTTTAGATCGCTTGGAGTTTGAACGACAAGGAGCTTGGCAACATGGGCGAATGTTCCAGTGATTAATGTCTGAATGTTACCAAATTTAATATAACCACTAATAGCAATATTTCCATCCATTGTTGTAAGATTTAATGTGATCGGCACAACAGCCTGCTGTATGGAGCAATTATATGTTCCAGTCCATGAACTTGCTCCGAAATCTGGTCGATCTGGTAAAGAGAATGATCAGAGGTACACTAGTAAGAACCAATAATTAAATTGTAAGGTTGAATCCTGAATACTCGAAAACTGCTCTAAAGGCAACTTTGCCAATCAAATAAAGTCAAATGGAACAATGATACACTAAGGGTAAATGGTGACGTAGGCAAATATAAAGGACCCGAGGCGTTTTGGTGCTTCAAGATCTCTGGTGTCCGTAGTTTTGTCGCCTCATTACCTCTGGTGACCAGGGCAACCACTCGTTAGTAGGATACTAGAATTTAATGACGCCTAGCAAGTGCGATACATCATATCTAGGTATCAACACAAGTCAACCCAAATTAGAAAGTTATTATCTAATAAAGCAGGCATTGATAACTTTATCTATGACACGATCCGGATAAATGATTCTTAAAGTCATATCTTTATGATGTAAATGAACGGGCAAAACCAGACCACGGCCAGAAGCGACCCGCCCGCGGGCCGTATTGTGTCCACATCTGTTCAAATTAAACGTACGGTTTTCTTTGTTAAAACTCTTGGATGACGTGTTCTAGTCAAAAATGTACTCAGTGTGCAGTGTGCAAGTGTCGAAACCTAAGTAAGTAGTATAAACTCAATGATTTAAACCAGTCAGAGGATATGATAATGGCTCGAATAATCTAGTTAGTATTAGTTAGAAACATTCTGGAGACATCACATTGACTCCGACTGACCTAAAATACGGATTACTGAAACTCAAATGATCGAAGTTTTAATGTATTTACTAATGTCTGAACATGAAACCACTAACAAGTTTTATGCTGTTTTTTCTTGTGTGCTTGTTTTTGCAACGAATGTATTTAATATCTGAAAGATATTTCCTTCCCTGTGGTAACTGTTTCGTTCGCGGTCAAAAACACATATGCATATGTCCCAAACTACGTTTAGTTAGGTACTGTTGAAAGATGTTGACTTCGCAAAAGTGCAGGCGTAAAACCCAGTGACATGAAGAGCTAATATGAAGACATACTATTGTATATATCTAACGCATATGATTGTTATATTGTCTGACAGCTTTTAATTAAAGTTAAATGTTAAAAATGTCCTCGACAAAGTTGTTTTTGCTGTGTCTATTTCAACGACAAGAAAACTTGTCACATAATTCAACCAACATTCTTGGCTGAAGAAGACGATGAAGTTAAAGAAGACGCAAAAAAACCAAATCATTTCGACTATTTTCAGTTCATTGTCATCCATTGAACCGTCAAGATTAATACACAGTATGAATGAAAAGGTTATTAACATGTATATACAAAAAATATATGTCTTTATATACTTTAAAAAGGTCTCAATTATTATTTGTCTTATTATTGTTACCATTTGTGTAACTATTGTTACCACTTGTTAGTGTGCTACTGGTACTTTGCATCAAATCAGAGCAAGAGACTACGTTGCTGCGGTGGCGATCACCTGGAACATTAGAACTCTGGCGCAAACTGGAAGACTGCAAGAGTTGACACATGAGATCGAACACTACATATGGCACATACTGGGACTCTGTGAAGTAAGATGGAAAGTCCTAGGATAACACCAAACTGAAGATGGGCATATATTATACTATAGTGGAGAGTTGGACAAGTCCATTAATGGAGTAGGCTTCCTTGTAAACAAAGCCATCAAGGGATCTGTGCTTGAATGTCACCCTATATCTAGCAGAACCATCTCCATTCGTCTGAAACCATCTCCCTTTAACATCACAATTTTCCAAATATATACCCCAACTGCTGATCATGATGATGAAGAAATGGAGGAGTTCTGCAACAAACTCCAGGGTATAATAAACATGGTAAGTAAAAAAGACATCCTCATTATCCAAGGAGACTGGAATGCCAAAGCTGGCAAAGATGCTATAAAAGACTGGGATAATCAGTGTGGGCCTTCTTGCAATGAGCTTACCAATGAAAAAGGGAGACGACTGCTCAAGTTCGCATGCTACAACAACTTGGTACTAGCCAACACCATGGGCCAACATAAAGCTTCACGATGCTGGACATGGCACGCACCAAATGGCATCCCATCATAACCAGATCGACTACATACTGGTTCAAAACCGGTACCGATCTGGCATCAATAGAGCAAAAACAAGAACATTTCCATTGGCTGATGTTAGGAGTGATGACGACCTCGTCATTATGAACTTTCGAGTGAGGTTGAAGAAAATTAACAAGCCAAAGAAAATCAGGCTCAAATTCAATCTTGAACAACTAAAGGACCTTAATATCTGCAAGTCATTCCAAGCCACAATTGGAAGAAAATTTCCTCCACTACATGTGATGGATGTTGATGTTAAAGTGATGACAGATACTTTCAACACAGTCATGACAACAGCTGCCAAGGACATCATTGGCCTCCATCGCCCAAAGAAAACACCTTGTGTTACAGAAGAGATTCTGAATCTGTGTCATGCCCGAAAAGACCTCAAAAACACCATACACACAACAGGGGCAGTGGAGTATCAAGAAAAAAACAAGAATATCAGAAAATAACTTGAAGAAAGCAAAAGGAGATTGGATTGGACAAACGTGCACAGCAATTGAGAGCAGTCTGATAAAGAATAACAGCAAAATGGCATTCCAAATTGTGAAAGACCTCACCAGACAGAAGCAACCACGGGTCACTACTATTCAAGACGAAAATGGAAAATGCGTCACCTAAGCAAGTGACATTGCAGAAAGATGGACTGAGTATTGTAAAGATCTCTATAACCATCACTCCACAGGAGACCCAGAGGTGCACGAAGTTCCAACTCCACAAATGATGATTTCCCCATTCTCAAAGAAGAGGTAGAGTCAGCAATAAGAACACTGAAGAATGGGAAGACAACATCCCAGCTGAACTTATCAAGAATGTTGGGGAATCAGTGATAGAGCTACTAAAAAAAATCTACAACAAGATCTGGCAGACAGGCGAATGGCCAACATAGTGGAACCAGTCACTGATTATAACTCTCTCCAAGAAAGACAATCCCCAGCTAAAATTACAGAACCATCAATTTGATCAGCCATGCTAGTAAGGTGATGCTGAAGATCATCTTGAACAGACTGAACCCACAAGCCGAAGAAATAATCGGTGAAGAACAGGCCGGGTTCCGGAGTGGAAGAAGCACAACAGAAAAAATATTCAATCTTAGGGTTCTGTGTGAAAAGTACATACAACATCAGCACGACATCTATCATGTGTTCATAGATTTCAAAAAGGCTTTTGACAGAGTGTGGCATGAGGCATTGTGGGCCACAATGAAGAAGTACAACATGGGTCATAAGTTGACCAACACCATCAAGCAGCTGTACGCCAAGGCTACCAGTGCAATAATTGCTCAAGGCTATGTGGGGGGACTGGTTCAAGACAACAGCTGGAGTACGACAAGGCTGTCTTCTGTCACCCACGCTTTTCAACATTTACTTAGAGCGCATCATGAGCGAAGCCCTGGAAAACCACTGTGTGATAGTCAACATTGGAGGGCGTAATATCACCAACCTCCGCTTTGCAGATGACATTGATAGGCTGGCAGGCAGTGAAGATGAGCTTGCCACCTTAGTGAAGACCTTGGATGAAACATCTTCCAGATTTGTAATGGAGATAAGTGCCGAGAAGACAAGGCTAATGGCAAATAGTGGCAAACAAATCTCAACCAAGACTAAAGTCAGAGGACAGGAACTGGAAACAGTGGGTCAATTCAAATATCTTGGCTCCATAATCACGGAAGAGGGATCAAGAGCAGAAATTTTGTCACGAGCAGCACAAAAATTGGCAGCTATGTCAAACCTAAGACCCATCTGGAGAGACAAAACTATCTGTCTGAAAACTAAAATCAGACTATTGAGAGCACTAGTCATCTCAATCTTTCTGTATTCATGTGAATCCTGGACCCTGCCAGCAGAATTACAACGAAGAATCTAGGCACTTGAAATGAGATGCTACAGAACCATCCTTGGCATCTCTTACATGGACCACATCGCAAATGAAGAAGTGCGTAACTTCCATCAGGCACAAATTAGGCCATTATGAAGACCTCCTCACCACTGTCAAAAAGAAAAAGCTGAAATGGTATAGCCATGTCACTAGAGCCAACAGTCAATCCACAACAGTACTGCAGTGTAGCGTCCAAGGTAGAAGGAGAGGTAGACAGGGGAAAAAAGTGGAGTGACAACATCACAAAATGGACCAGGAAACATTTTGCTGAGACACAGGCACATGATCGAGACAAGTGGAGGGAACTGGTCAGATGTTCAGCAGCACAGTGCCTCAACGACCACACTAGGTCAAGAGACTGATGATGATGATGATGTTACCACGGTTTCCAATATTGTTTCTTTTGGTTTTAAGGTAAAACCTTTATAACAATGTAACAATAATTTCATTATACACGTTTATATTACCAAATTTCTTGCTTCTCAGTAATATTTTACCAAGGTTTTATATTCACGTTGGCATACATTTGTCATAGTCACTTTACAATCTAATCGACACCCCACGCAGAAGTATTTTTCCTTAACCTCTAATATGTGATAAGAAACCCTGGGGCGAAAATCACGATGTGTAGATTATACCATGTCCTGGTTTGTCTTCGTTAGATGAATAATTATAATTTACCAAACAGTCTAAACACTTACATGTGACGTGTGCAGCTTAATACTTTTGATATGACCACATTTTAAACTATCACTTTATATGATTCTGATTGGTCCAAATAATCCCATGAAATCCTTGTATAGTATTCCTTTTACTGATTGGCTGCGATCGTGAGATAATTTTCTTAACCCTGTCTGGAACGTGTTTTTTTATACTGATACTATTAATATTGTATCGAACATTTTTCGAATCAACTGACCAAAAGAAAACTAGTCAAATCTATCCGAATAGGGAGATTTTACGCCATTGGGGCTCGTTATGCCATGTATTATCACAAAAACTAGCATTAAACCCCAAACAACAACAACACCAACAACTAAAAATAAGGATAATGTCCAGTGATAGTGTGCATGTGGGAAGGGTTGGGTGGTAATCTTGTAACAAGCAATTTAAAAGATTGGTTTAAATGTTAACTTCTAGAAGCCTATAAACTCACTTGACTATTGGCTGTAAGCTAAGACATATTCGACTTTGAGAGATATCAAACATGATCGCTTTTAGACTGCACTCCTTGCATGCTAAAATTCTTTTAGAAATGTGAATTCATTAGAAGCGTTATTATTGCCGAGTCATAAAAACATTGAGTAAATGATACTGCCTAAGTAAATCGGTCATACTTAAAACGTAGACATAATTAATTTTAACGTTGAATGTGTCATCCGTAACCATATATATATATATATATATATATATATATATATATATATATATATATATATATATATATATATATATATATATATATATATATATATATATATATATATATATATAAATATATATATATATATATATATATATATCTGCTGGTGCAATCATTCTGGTTTGCAAGCATGAGATAGACGTTTTGCTGTTTCTACTTTACCAGTGTAGACGCGACAATCCGCTTCGCCTTCATTTATCTGTTCAGTACACTCGGGACCTGACCATCCAGGACGACACACCTTTTTGCCTTTATCATCACAACTGTAGTGACCATCACATCCGTTTTGGCCGACACATTTGATGGAGCAGTCGTGACCGTAGTAATGCTGATCACAAAAAGCCGAAATGCCAAAGAACAACCTGTAATTAGTAAATAGAATCGTTGTGTTAGAAACTGGCATTTGTAGTGTTTTTTAATATCTGCACTGGTTTACATGTTCTTCAATTTCGTTCAAGCATGTTTAGGTGTGTAGTTCAGCCCATTGATCACGACTAACGCATATCATAATGTAAGAAAACAGGCGAAAAGGTCAGCACTGTACAGTCGAAAAGGTCAGCACTGTACGTGCAACTGCATACACCCTA
The DNA here is from genome assembly GCA_030141615.1 of Unio pictorum. Taxonomy (NCBI): domain Eukaryota; kingdom Metazoa; phylum Mollusca; class Bivalvia; order Unionida; family Unionidae; genus Unio; species Unio pictorum. The sequence continues at coordinate 70,957 of JARLTB010000310.1, forward strand.
ACCAAAATTTTAGAGTTGGCAAAACCATGCGATGATCACGCTCTCCCATTATCCCAATGTCACGACCAGTCTAATTGTCTATAACCTAAATGCTGTTGAAACTAAAATTTTAAAAAAGTTAGATCTCATCAGCATGCCAACGCTCTTTGCAAAAAATGAGTCTTGTTCTCAAATCTTAACGTCAATGCGCGTAATCGGCCCTACTTTTAATTCCCAGCACCGTGATTTCCCAGGAACAAAACAAGCTGAACTGGGCTAACTGGGTAGATTTCGGTGGTATGTCGATCGTTTTACATAGTCATAATCTGTTTAAATCGGTTTGTAATGGTTCGGCTTGTTTCGGTTTGGTGCTGTACGGCCAACCTACAAAGGTAGACTATCGAGTTCTGAGACAATTGGAGTCTAATGTTTTAGGCAAGGTTATACCACGGTTTCAGACGAGGGCTGTTTTCATATTGTACATCTCCGAGGCCATATAACATTTGAGAAAATACAGCTTTACATTTTAACAAGACTAAACAATGTAGTAGCTGTACTTTCTATAGTCAAACGATGTTGCTCTACATCAGTAACGCATGAGGAGGTTGTACTTTCTAAAGTCCATTGATGTTCTTGTACATCGATAACGCATGAGGAGGTTGTTTATTATATAGTCAAATGATGTTGCTGTATATTGGTGAAGCGTGATTAGGTTGTACATTCGATAGTCCAAAAATGTTGCCTTACATCGGTGATGCATGATATGAGTCTGTATGTTCTGTAGTCCAATGATATAGATGCACATCTGTGAAGTATAACGAGGTTGTACGTTCTATAGTCCAGTTATGTTTCTGTACATCGGCGAAGCATGAGAATGTTGCATATTCTATTGTCCAATAATTTTGCCGTACATCGGTGAAGCATGAGAAGGAGGTTGTACATTATATAGTCCAATGATGTTGCTGTACATCGGTGAATCACGAGGAGGTTGTAAATTATATAATCCAATAATGTTGCTGTACATCGGTGAGGTATGCGGATGTTGTACACTATATAGTCCAATGATGTTGCCCTACATCGTTGACGCACGAGGAGGTTGTACATTCTATAGTCAAATGATGTCGCTGTATATTGGTGACACATGAGGAGTCTGTAAATTCTGTAGTCCAATGAATATTGATGAACATCTGTGCAGCATAAGGAGGTTGTACATTATATAGGCCAATAATGTTGCTGTACATCGGTGACGTGTGAGAAGGTTGCACATTTATATAGCGCAATAATGTTGCCGTGCATCGGTAACGTGTGAGGAGGCTGTACATTCTATGCTCCAATCATGTTACCGTATATCGGTGAAGCACGAGGAGTCTGTACATTCTGTAGTCAAATCATATAGTAGTAAACCAGAGACGCGAGTGGAGGCTTTACAGTCTATATTCAGATGATATTGCAGTATGTCAGTGACTCATGTAGTCTGTGCATTTTAGTGTCAATGATGTTGCAGAACATCAACGACGCATGTATAGTCTGTGTATTCTAGTGTCATTGATATTGCCGAACATCAACGACTAATTAGAAGGCTGTACAGTCTATAGTCAAATGGCATGGCGGTACACAATTGAGTCATGTGGAGGCTGAACAGTCTATAGTCAAATGACGTTGCAGTCCTTACTTTACAACACTTATAATCCTCAATAGTTCGTGACTTTTATCGTGATGGTCAAATTCATGATATCATCGCTTCCTTTTGTTTGATTTCTTTGACTTATTAAAACACCAGACCTTAGTAAACAGTTCTTATGACTTGAAGTAAACCAATATCATACGGTCAAAATGGTGAATATGTAAGCCGTGGTTTTTTTTGGTTTTTTTTTTTTATTTTGAGTGGTGTTTTCCAGGGAGGGTTGATTTTTATTTATGTTTTGTTAGTTTCATTCTTCTTGTAAAATAAAAATAAAAACATTTGAAAACGATTGAAGAAATTATCAGATATTGCGGAATTCTGTAACCATTTACAAAAAAACTATTGTAAAATGCTAATAATTGGAACTCTTCACTATTGCTCACCTAGATTAGGACATACACTTGATATAAAAACCTAAATTGTTTATAAGCTGTTAGACAAATATTGCATTTGTCAAGCATACGAATTAGCATGAATGTTTTGTGGTACTGATGATGTACGTTCGTAAACATTTGTATTAAATGTTTTTCACAATGTTTGGAGATAAATATCCAAATACATGTAAATATGTTGAGCCTAATACTTTTATATATTTCCATCCTAGTACAATGTATATATTTTATCTTAATGCGTGTATATAGTTTCAACCTAATGCATGTATATATTCTTCTTCTAATGTATACATATAACAATACTTAGACGGTTTCAAATCGTACCTAGACAAGGAAGGTCACCCGCAGACACGTACCTTTGGGCATGACATTACTCAAAATGTGTCGTCACGATGTAGTCGTTCATGCGTTGATCTGACGTCGTTAAAATCAAGCTACATTTGCAATGTATTGTAAATACTCACCTGGTTTGTTGATTCGGCCTGTTTCCAGTTATTTCCAGCCTCCTTTCTGTTGCTACTGTTTGGTTTAATCCTACATTTGCATTTGTATAGTCGTACACAAAATAATCCACTAACTGACTATCTTCGCTGTCGACATCTGACACATTTATTCGCACTTGGACGCCTCCCTACCAAAACATTGTTTTCAAACTTTATTTTAAATCGTGGAGGCAGTGAAAATAAAATGTATTTTCTCCGACGTATACTTTTAATCCATAATGTACTTTATCCGTTTCATGATCGATTTAGAGCTATGTGGAAGAATATTGCAAGAGTACATACATACATACATACATACATACATACATACATACATACATACATACATACATACATACATACATACATACATACATACATACATACATACATGTGATTCTTGGTGGAAAATGCACTTTCTCACTTCGAGATAATAGCCTTCCACTGTCTTGAAATACGTGTACTCACATTCCATACTCCAAACTGGAAGCTAGATACAACTAGATTGTCAAACTTTATAACATTTGCGTTATCTGGTCCAGTCAGATCTGCCTGTCCATACGTGCAGTCGGAATGACTAAAATAATAAAAGTAAAAATGTCGTGTAGACCATTCTCCAGCACGAGTTCCGCTGGCAAAATGAACGAGCAAATTCATAGAGAAACGAAATTATTTATCCAATTAATATAACTTTAAGAAGCTGATTAGTTGCTATGTATTAATCTTTGCATCATCTTGGGATATTCTTTCTTGTTTTTCTTACTTCTTTTTTTCTATATTAGAAACTCTTCTAACGTTTGAACAAATTTTTACTGATGTCTAAAAACTGCACCCAACCCCGCCATGACGTCCCTGACAAGCACGTGCAAAGATCTATTAACACAGCGATTAGCTGATCCTAGTGAACGAATTTATTATATGTGCAGAGTTGCCAGATACGCAGTTTTTTCGCCCAATTGGTTTGTTTGTTTGATTAGGATTTTTAACGTAGCTTTAACAATTTTTCAGTCATATCGCTACGATGTCTGCTGTGAGGCAGTTTATAGTGATGTCTAACACTGAGGCATCATGCCGCAGACATGTAGCATGATGTCCCACCCAGTCACATTATCCTGACACCAGGCCGACCAGTCCTAACACTAACCTCTTAATGCTGAGCGTCAAGCGAGGCAGCTGTTAGTACCATTTTTGTAAGTCTTTGGTATGACTCGGCCGGGGATCGAACCCACGACCTCCCGCTTCCGCGGCGAACGCTCTAACCACTAGGCCACCGGAGCGGTTTTCGCCCAATTGGGCTCCTTTCGAAATTTGCTTGCGGGAAATTTTTCTAGATTGCGATTTGTGGTTGTTTGGGCTGGTTTCTGATTTGTGTCGCCTTAATTTGAGCTGCATCAAATTGCTATTAAATTCTCCGCATCCCATTTCAAATTGGCGTTAGTGACGATAATATCTAACAGTCTTAATGAATCCATTATTGTGGATATATCTCTATAGATGTATCTCACATTGTTAATTTTTTTTTTTAAATTCCGGAACATGAAGAACGAAGCGTGCTTCTAATTATAAATTTCAATTAAGCTACCATATCAATAGCATATCAATGCTGGTAACTGTAGCCTGTAGAGCGGAGGCACTATTATCACTTTATCACTGTTATAACATTGTTAAATTTATGGTATTTGGTTCTTATTTACTCTTCAGATTTTAATCTATGACATGGGCGGTTTTTGGGCTGCTTTTTAAAGGTACACGGGCTTGAACTGAAAAAGTATCTGGCATCACTGTATGTCCGAAAACAATATAAACAGTAATAGGGTGATAGTTAGGTTTTCTCTTTATTAATATTGCATACGTTGTCTGTATTTATAATGGTTACAATCACACAGCAACTCACACTTAATAATTTAACGCTATTTTTTAATCTATACATCTATATGTATGTATGTATGTATGTATGTATGTATGTATGTATGTATGTATGTATGTATGTATGTATGTATGTATGTATGTATACCGAAATTAGTTTGACAAGAATCATAGAAAGGTTTATGTACGCCAGTATTTCTTTGTGTATGCCAGTAATCCAGTCTGAAGGCTCCAACAATGGCTTCTAAACGAGGTCTTCCTTAGATCGTTAATCTGGTACAGATTCATTGATAACATAGAAGCAAAATGGGTTGAAAGCGGCAACAATTTATACATATTTGAATTCGCTAATGATTTTCTATCTACAATTAGAGTCATCTGGAAGTCATTAAATATGTGCAATGTTTTCTTGGATACCTAACATACCATATTGCAGTCAACAAAGAAATTCACAAAAAACCTACTGAATCACCGCATCTTTTCCTGACAAGGTTCCATCAATATTTAACATACGTTCGTTCAGAACAAACGCATTTACTGTATCATCCTTTGGTACTGACTAAGAGAGCTCAAGGTATACATTAGACGGAGATTATGGAGAAGGAAATATATTGACCAGGCTATAAACGCAATGATTAGCCCCATCACAAACATCTGCTAGAAGATCTGGGAAACAGAAGTATGACCATCTCCGTGGTTCCAATCACTTATCATCACCCTCCCCCAAAAGGTAACATGCAATAGTGTCAAAACCAGTCTTAAAAGCCAACCAAACAAAGTTATTTTGATTATACTGCTGAACAGACTAAAATCACAGGCTTAAGAGATCATCACCGAGGAGCAGACAGGTTTCAGAGCAGGGCGTAGTATAACGGAGGAGATCTTCAAACTCAGGATATTGTGTGAGAAATACCTCCAATGCCAGCAAGCTCTGTACCACGTCTTTTTGAATTTGAAGAAGGCATTTCACAGGGTAAGGCATGCAGCCTTGTGGGCGACCATGAGACTGCAAAACACCAATGCCATCCTCATCACAGTAATATAGCACATGTATGGCAATGCCACCAGTGCAGTATACTTCAATGACAGCATAGGGCATAGGGGACTGGTTCAAAACGACAGTCGGAGTCAGACAATGCTGTCTGTTCGCTCCAACATCTTTCGGGAAAGAACCATGGCTGCAGAGCATTAAAATTATGTAGGGATAGTCGGCATCGTAGGCAGAATAGTCACAAACGTACGTTTTGCTTATGACAGTGGTGGATTAACAGGAAAAGAGCAAAACTCTACCTAGCTTAGTAGCGAGCCTCGACTAAACGTCTACAGACTACATAATGTAAATCAGTGCAGAGAAGGCCAAAATGATGACCACCAATAGCAAGGGCATCAGCACTGACATCAACATCAAAGGTGCGAAGCTAGAAACAGGCCACTACTTCAAGTATTTGAGGGCATCAGTAGCATATGAAGATTCAAAGCCTGAAATACTCTTCAGGATTGCGCAGAAAAGAGCAGCGCTGACAAAACTAACAACCATCTGGAATGACAAAAGATTACACTCAGTTCAAAGGTTAGACTGATGCACTCACTGGTGATCTCCATATTTCGCTATGATTTTAATAATCGTATACCATAACAGATGATTTAGAGAAAAGGCTACAGGCCACAAAGATGAGATGTTTCCGATAGATATTCGGCATCACATACAACGACCGTGTCACCAATGGAGAAAATACGACAGAGGATCAGATAAGCCAATGGACCTCACGAAGATCTGAACACATTGAACAGTACATAAGTCACTGTACAAGGAAGAAGAATGAGGGACAGACAGAGAAAGAGGTGGGAAGATAAAATTCGAGAGTCATGCTTGTCATTGAAAGACTCACTGAAAAAAGATGGAAAGTCGATAGAAATGGAGGTAGGGCTTTCTTCGGTCTTGTGCGTTATCCCAAACGGTTTACTAGTCTACGGGGCTGATGATGATGAATATGAGAGCCATATAGTAATGTCTTCTTCGACTATATGTGTGCAATGATATAAATGCTTCAAGTGTCGAATATATTTATGTTCTCGGAGCTGATACGTCCAATGTCTTATATGTATGGTAGCAACATCAAATGCAATCAGAAAATTGAACTGTGCATTCGTACCGAAGATGTCACGCTACTTCGCTGCGTAACACAATTGTCATGACACCTTAAGTCACAAAGGCAACTTATTGTTTTCTTTCACTGAAATCCGAGGAGACAAGTTTCTGGAAATATTAAATATATTTATTCAATTAAAACTTTCAATCTACAAGCCCGTAAATGTGAACAAAGAAGCTATGTCGATAATGTCCCCATGTGCATCATTATTGTCTTTCTTTCAATTTTTATGAACATAACGCTAACATTATTACAAAGAGGACAATACATTGGTGACTAAATGTTTGGTCATGTAATGATAATCTTCACTAAAACAATTTAACTTTGACTATTACCTATTGAGGGCACCGATGCAAATGTGGAAGTGATGATCACAACTGTCAAGTTGACATCCCGTAAACGTACCATCACAACACTGTCCATCATATTTACGTCCTGCTGAGTTGCTGTAATCATAGAGCTTGACTAACACCGTCCCGAGTGCATGCACACATGGCAACTGCAAGAGAGTAGATATAACATTAATATCGACCAGATGCAAATAGTAGAAACCGATTTCAAAATGCTATATTATCTCATTGGAATCGATGTTCTATAAAAGTTTTGGATATCAATAAAATTGAAATTTAATGCCTGAAGTAATGTGCATAGAATTATCGATCCAGTTTCCATTAAACATGTTAGACTATTAGACTACGCGGGAGACATAAAGCTAGACCAGATCTGTAAGCTGATCATGTACTGATTCTTCGTTGATGGAATGTATCATTGCGTTTTAATTAGACCATCAGCTAGAAGCCATACACGTTTTGTTAGGGTACACAATACAATATTATAGCGTAGACAGCTCGAGAGATTTAACGTCTGAAAAATGACCAGTTGCACAATTTTAAGCTATCAGCATCAAATACAAGTACGTTACTACAGTGATTTATGAATTACTACTCCTGAATTGGAGAAGAAAACAATGTTCTTCAAATAGATATACTATATTATATTTGATAAAAAGATGGAAGGTTTTATGCAACGCAGATCAGTTAAATATGTCCAGCCACATATGAATTTTGAAATGACAGAAATTATTGAAGAGGACTTAATTCTCACTGGTATGAAAAGTAAGAATATAAACTTAAGAGGACATTTGTTATCAAAGAAGCCAATATATGGGACGGGTGCGGTTGTTGAACTGCCTTTATGCAAAGTAGATCATTTAGTACAAATGTTGTAATTTTGTATTTAACTCAAAGTGATCAAAATAAGAATGACCGATATGGGTTTTCTGTGCGTCGATGGTAAAACATAAAGCTTTAACCGCTATGTGAAAGTGTACATACAATTTTATAACACTGGTAACTAAGACCAACATGTTTGACACATCACAGGGGAATATGGACGTTCCTGGATGTTTTCGATGATGAAGGAATTGGCGTGCTGATCAGAGAGTTTTCTGGGTTATAACCCTAATCGTTTAAGGCAAATACAAAATGAAAACCAATTGCAACAGCTTAAGCAAATACATCAACAGAATGAGTCGTTCAACTTTGAAAAGTATTGTTTATTCAAAAACATTTACAATTACCAGGAAATGAATCTGCAAAGGTCAAACGAGCATGATATTACAGCATCAATATTATCATAACAGGACTAATGTTTGCTTTGATAAACGTTATTGAATATTGAGTACATAGTAAAAATAATCTACGGAAGAGTGAATGTCGTTTCCATGGCTGTTATGTTCATGATATCAAAGGAGTGTTTCTCTGACATCTTGAAATATAGAGCCATACTTATTGCACAATGACTCATACTGTTATTCAAAATAATCACCACCATAAAATATTCTACAGCTGTATTAAGTTTGAATTTAATCACTATTCCCGAAGACATCAGTTTGACACAAAGTACTAGTATTTGTACCTTTACATTCAACCATTTACCTCTGTAGATTCATTTATGGTTTATCTCTACATATCATTATTGCCTTTTCATCTTTAAGTAACAACTTTTTGCTGACACCTGTTCCACTGTAAAGTTGACGACAGTTGATAACGGTGCAACGGAAAATAGCCGCTGTAATTAGCCTCTGTCAGGTTCATAACAAACACTATTGGCAATAAAATAATTAGGTTGCCATTTTTGTTATCAGTTATATTAGTAATATACTGCCGTAGGTGACTTCTTTTTAATGTTGCTTTTCTGTACGTTTCTGCAACATCCTGACACTCTGTAATTATGTTGCTACTACCCGTGCTTTTCATTTATTTAGATCTATTGTACTCATCGATTATCAAAGGAAACTTTTCAGGGTTCATTGTATTGGCATCAAGGCATCAATACGGTCCAACGTGGAGGTACAACTATTTCATAGTGTTTTTGCACTGTTATCATATCATCACTACTGTTCAACGTGGAGGTATTATTATTTTATAGTTTTATTGTAAGTTTGTCATGCCATTAGAACTATTCAACATGGAGGGTTACTATTTCATCGAGTATTGTATTGTTGTCATGTCATGGTATCCTTCCAACTTGGAGGTACAACGTTTTCATAGTGGTATTGTATTGTTGTCATATCATCACTGATGTTCAACGTGGACGGTTACTATATCATCGTGTTATTGTATTGTTGTTATGTCGTTAATGATCTTCAGCTTGGACGTGTTACTATTTCATCGTGTTATTGCATTGTTGTTATGTCACCAGAACTGGTCAACATGGAGAGTTACTATTTCATGTCATGTCGTTAATATTGTTCAACTATATATTAACATAGTTAATATTGTTCAACTACGCTACTATTTCATATTATTTTAAATCATTTAACAAGTGATCGTATGATTCACAGCTTTTGAAATATTTTATACAACTAGATTCGAGGAAGGTTTGCAGAGCACGCTAAAAATTGTTATTCTCGACGCACACCTACCATGCGCAGTAGGATTCGCAAACGATGAAAATATTCTTCTTCCTATACTTGGATGTAACCAATGAAAACCTTTGCAAGTCACTTGACTTATCTGTAACCTTATGCAAACGTTATGTTTCAATTTTTATCTGCAACTAAACGTCTTTATTTACTCAGTAAGAATTGTTTCACGCAAAGTACATTTGCAGTCCTGTAGTTGATTTTAAAATGGCTAAACAAATCTGAAATGACCTGCCGCACTACCTCTTATTTTTCGATTGTTGATGTTGTTCCGATAGTAAACCGCGATAATTTTTATTAAATCATGCTGCGTGTCACAATAATAGCATAGCTTAATTTTGAATGCAAGATTGTGCTGACATTTCTTCTTTCATTTTGCTGGACATTATATCATTTTTTAACTGAAAAAGTTAGCACTTTTTGTGTTTTGTTTTATATTTGTATTAACAATTTTGTCTCATACATGTCCTCGTGCTCTCAGATAGTTGACTGGGTACTGACTCAATTAAAATGAAAGGAACATATTTTTAAAATGACAACAACATTGTTGATGGTGACTATTTCATCATATTCATCTGCTTCTGTAAAATATTATGTGTATAACTATGAGAGCAGGTATAAGAACTGCATGGTAAAGATGTTCCTTATGGCATTTAACAAGTTAATTACCGGAAAACGTTATATAGTAGGCGAGCACGGTTGTGCACTGAATTCATATTTTCAGCTTTCGGTTCATTTCGTACAATTTGTCAATCACTGAAAACACAGTGTAATTACAAACTCTAACACTGATATGCATATTTCATTGCTATGGCATTTGAAAAAGCTTTAATTTATTAATACTTTCTTTTTACAAATACATATCAGTGGTGTTTTACACTTATCTCCTGTTGGGACCTATTTGTAATTACTATGTTAATTTCACGTTTGAAATCTTTCAATTATGGAATGAACTTAGTAGTTTTGCGTTTGTATTCTACAGAACACAATCTTTTTGGTTGTGATTTATAGGTTTCATCATTATCTGAATAACTGAAACAAATGTGTAAAGGTAATGAGATTTCTAAATTTAATAAATGGTACAGCCCTAAAACTTAAGCTAGTGATGAATATGACCATGCATAAAACTCAGTCATTCGAAAATATTGAGATACATTCAAATTATCCTTATTTACAACATTACTTTCCACAGCTTCTCAACAATGTACGTCATGGGAAGAAAGAATTTGCCGTTTCTAACAGCTACATCGGTAGTGATGAATGGAGCGAAATTTTCTTATGGTTATCAACTGTTAAACGATTCTTCTTATCCTTTTTTCACAAGTTCATACCTTTACTTTTGATTTTTGGTCTGCAACATATTTTGAGCTTTGTATATAACGTCTTGTTTGTCCTATATATATAGATTTTCTACGTGACCTTTGTATACTTTACCTGTGAGTGTCTATGTTTGCAAATAACCCGATCACCAGCTATTCATTTATAATATTTCTACAACACGATAGGGGATATATACATAGGCAAATGCTGTTCTATCCTTTTAAATTCTATTTCTACAATTTTGAATTTAGGAAAATCAAATGCATTATTGTCATAACCACCAAAACACTGATTTAAATTTTGGATGTATTTTCCTTTTACTTCGCTTCTACGGGAGATATTTGCATTGCAGTGTGATGATAATCCTGCAATCCTATCAGTGGCGTGAAGGAAATGATAGGGTGAAAATATAAATATGCTATATACGTAAATATACTTTACAACTATCGTTCCTAGACTTAAAGAATAGAACGAGAGTTGGAATATTTACACACATACTCAAAAATAATATAGACATCAAACGTGATGAAGAGAAGAAGAAATAAAAAACTTAAGGTCACTGGCCACCTATATTGTACAAACGTGTTCTTTTATTATAGTCATAAAAGGCATAATTGTTATGTATACACATCATACAAAGTTTAATTAGACTTAAAAATCGACTTTTACAAAAATAAAAAGTAATAATCGGCAATCTCCGTAAACAATCGATAGTTTCCACGTCAAGATCGAACATGGCGTAAATTTATCCTTCTATTCAACTTAGCTATTCAAGTGTTTATTTTCCTCATGTAAAAATCTATGTGATATATCTTACGATCGTGCTTTTGTACAGCAAATATGGTGAATTGTGTATCATATGGATGTAACCAAAAGAGTGATAATTGGACAAAGCGTTCATTCTTTGTTCCGAAAGACCCTGTATACACAAAGCAGGCATGCAGGCAGATAGGTAGTTAGGTAGATAGATAGATAGATAGATAGATAGATAGATAGATAGATAGATAGATAGATAGATAGGTAGGTAGGTAGGTAGGTAGGTAGGTAGGTAGGTAGGTAGGTAGGTAGGTAGGTAGGTAGATAGATAGATAGATAGATAGATAGATAGATAGATAGATAGATAGATAGATAGATAGATATTATTGTGTAGGGCGATGTTTTGACAATTTGTCTCAGTTATAAAAAAAAAAGGTTTTAGGGAAAATAGAACAATTTTGAACAAACTAAACTATCTTGATATTTTTTAAAAGAAAATAACCATACTTCGAAACGTACATATATATGGGAAAAACAAAAACTGACCTATCTTGCTGATTTTAATTTAATTATTTATATACATTTACTTTTTCATGCTAAACTATGTGCATCTGCACAACGACATTCTCAGTGTAAGTCTTCCGGTCAAATTATCAATATTTCTTTTATAAAACAATAATACATTTTCAACAGAATACGTATACATGTTTTTAAGTGTAGCCTATCTGAGATATCTAAACAATTCTTGTACTCTTCATTTTGTAACACTTTGGGTATTTTGGATTCTTTTAAGAGTGCCGGTTTCTTTTTTCTAACAAAACCGGCCAACATAGGAAAGTTATTATTGATTCCATTTTACGTGTATTATTGAAAATTTAAAACTAAATTGTACGCAATGGATCAATTGTGAAAGCGACACAACCCAGTATATCGTGCACGCACAAGGATATAAGTCTGAACAGTAAATTAGTTTTCAATGCTAACATCTAAATGTTCCTTATGCATAGTTTAAAGTGTTTTAATTTTTCGACAAGTAGCATGTACTACCTCTTGTGAGGATAAATGTACGTCATTTCCAAATGACGTCCTCAATAGGTGCGAAATCATTGCTAAGGGGAAGCAAAAGCGTTGTGTAATTCTATTTTGAGTAATTAAATTAGTATTTATCCAGTAAACTTGATATACGTCTTACTCTTTTTTCGCGAGTATAACTACTTTTATTCCTGTAATGCAAATCTTATGTAAAAAGAAAAACGTTGGAGTATGGCTGGTGACCTTTATATAACATGCAATGGCATACATTTACAATCCAAAAAGTGTATTAAAACTTCGAACATTTTCATTAATGCTGAATGGAGTCAAGAGGGGTTTGCAATTTACAAAACGGTATCGTGTTTGTCGTCCTAAATGCAATTCTCTCACGAAATGGCTACCTATTTTCGCTTACACAACATTCGCTGAAAGATTCGTTGTAAAATATCCAGTGTACAAATTCGAGCCAGAAACAAAGACGTTCACTGAAATCTTGTTGTGATTCTACTTCAAGAGAATACGTCAAATGCCATAATTGTATGTATTTCTTGATGTTGATAAGATACTCAAAGACGATGTTGCGGAAAAATATTTTCTTAACAAGTAAATACACTCCATATCTGACACAAAAAAGCAAGTGAACTAAACATAAATGTTTTCCAACACTCTCTGCCAATGATTGGCAAGCGACAACAGGCAAGTGAATATTATAGTTAGACTAGACAAAAACATATTGTAAATTTGTTAGAAACTGAAGAACTTGACTTCTTCACCTTATATTAGATACTTTGAAACGAAATTTTCTACTCAGAGATCCAGGCCGAGTCAGAGTCTGGAACAGTTATTCATAATTCATGTTTTTACCGAAAGGTGTCGATTGCTTTTTCTATATCTGCCTACCTGGGTTACAAACTAGTTGTATCTTTTCAGGTCAAAGTAGCAAAATCGAACAAAATACGAGCGAAAGATAAATTATAACTCTAGTACATTCAAAATGAGTGACTATGACGTTTGACATTTCAGTGACATACTCGTTAGGTAAATGTTCACTCAATTGCTTGCTGGTGTAAGTGACCTTTTTAACGGTCTGCATGGTACATTAGGATGTTTATACATATAATTGCAGTTAACCATGCCTTTATGAATATTATAATGAAAATAAACTGCTATTACGACAATTAGTAATGCAGCTCCTGTTCTACTACTGCTACTACTACTACTACTACTACTACTACTACTGCTACAATGACTAGCACTACCACGACGGCGAAGTCGAGGGCGACGAGAACATGAAGAAAAACACATGTAGTTGAAACATAAGATAGAAAGAAATTATTCTACTATAATACATACGAAATTATATTAAAAGTGGCATAAGCCACGCTATCCAACTTACTGTGATCAAAACAAATGTAACCACAATCCGATTATTTTTCATGATATGGCTGCTAAAGAAACTGGTCTTGAAGGGAAATACTTCAGGATAAACATGCATCAAAACATCTTTTAACTTTAAAAGTATATTAACATATTGCACGAGGCCAAAAGAGCACAAACGATAAGAAGCAGAAATAGCTACGTGCATAGCTACAGAACTTTTCCGTATGAGAAACGGTGTTAAAATGCATGTCAACTGATAAAAACTTTGCCATCTCTGATAGATAGTAATCCAGGAAAATAAGATTGAGTGCATCGTGCAGTTAATCCTATTTAATGATTCGTAGAGAGTAATCATTGGAAATATATGACATAACAGGTCTTATTTTATATTTATTCGATTGGCAATGAAAAATTGTATACAGTAACATTTACATATCATTATAAATTTGATATATAAATGCATTAAAATATTACGTACTAAACATATTAGTAAAAATGTAGCATTTGTTTCGTACAGTAGTCAGCGATTGTTATGTCAAACAATGGATGCTTACTTTGTCAAACATACAAAGTTGCTGAGCAAACACATATTAAATGTGCGACATAAAGCATGTAAGGTGCGTTTTTTATCCGAAGTTTATACTTTGTACCTTCTCTAGTTTATAAAATAGAACATTCACACTGTTTAAGACATCCGCGATGACTAAACATAAGAGATAACGCGTAGATGTATACCGAGTGTATTTCTTTACGGTGCAAGTTCAGGTTCTATTCCTTAACATTTACACTCTAAAATGAATAATAAAACCAGTTTCTGCGTTAATTAAAATCCTTTACCACTACGTATCATTGTTTGTCAAGGTATACCACTAAGAATTCAAGCAAGCCCAAACTAATTAATGGTACTTTTCTTTGAATCTCTTTGCAAAGAGCCAGGTTCTGCTATGCTAGCCATTTTCATCCGGTAATATCCATAAACGTTTGGTCCAATTACTAAATATATAAGCTACCTCTAACACTGAAACTGCTTCTCTATATTTTAAAATCGTTTTAAAGGTACTTTAAGAAAATTACTAGTACCGCTGTACGTGTGAATTTACTTATGCATTTCTTTATTCGCTTGACTTAGGATAATGACCAAATGTTTAAATATTAGAAACCTACGTTTTTTTAAAATGCGCATTTAGTACAAAAGACAACCTATTTTTATAACGACATTTTAAAAATTTCTGAGATATATAAAAAATAATTAATTCTCCCTAAAGTGCACGTGACAATTAAAAGCAACAAATTTGTAATAATTAGAGAGTTGGAACGTTTCTGCAGGACGATGTAGGAAGTCAGAGGGAGAAATAGCTAAAGTAGCTCATGATATTTCTACATTAAAATGTGTTAAGTTTTATGCACGCTCATCTTCTCCCAAAACAAAACTTTACTACACTTTATTCATTTTTTAATGCGTTGTTTTCGCGACTTCGTGTCATAGATATCCTTTGTGAAAAGAATTTATTTCTCCAGGTTGGTTATTTTCTATTTCTGTATGTGATTGGCAAGTATTTTTTTCAATTCAGATGCAGAGGGGGGAGTATACATATATCATGCAGCAGCAGATGCTAATTAAATCTGGACATCGCAGATAGTCGCGAAATAATCGGATGGCCCAAAGAAGAACAGGATACGAAAATTCCAAGTTTAGACATTGTGAATACAATATCTATCTCAGCTGCAGTTCACACGACTCATTTATGCAAACAAATCATTTTCTTAAATGCTACAAGACAATTATAGATATATCATATGATGAAGGAGTAATGAAATAAATGTTTTTGAATTCACGGCTGATACATTTTCTCAAAACAAGTTTTCATCCGCCACTGTGATTATTCTTGACCAAGAATTTCTATCAGCAAGATACGATAAAGGCTGTATTTAGGTCTGTCTTTACTGCCAATTGGATTGGTACTATGTTGCTCGCTCGGCTTTGTTGTTGCCATTTTTGTGACGCTGGCGGTAGTCACATCACTTGATCGTCCAGTAGATAGTGTTGTTGATTTTGTTGTGGAGAGTTGGGTGGGTTTTATCGTTATTTCGGAGGAACTATTTAAGAGGAAGTAGGGAGCAAGATTGTGATTGTTGTTTGGTTGGGTTGTCGTTAACTTTGATGAAGATTTGACCGTTGAATGGATTCCAAAATATTCCGTGGCATCCGAATGATTCTTCGGATTGGGATATGACATTGTCGTGGACGTGAGCGAAGTTTGTCTTGCCGTAAATGTGCTTGGCGATGATTTTGTGGTTGATGTTGATGGAAATGTAGTCGAAGATACTGTAGTACTCCTTGATGAAATAATTGTAGACGTTTTCGGTGTTGTTGGTGCTGTGGATGTTACTGAGTTTCCAGTAGAAGAAATTGTCATTGTGGTTTGTGCATTAGTTTGTGTAGTAGTCATTTTATCTGTAGTTCTTGCTGTAGACATTGTGGACCCCGTTGATGAATGGCTTGTTGTTCCTCTTGAGTCAGCAACAGTTATCGTTGATTCTATTGTAGGTTTTATTGTTGCTGTTGGTTTAAAAGTTGTTGACTCAATTGGTGTCGAGGTTGAATTTGTTGCAGCTGTATACGCAATAGATGCTGATGCTGACAAAGATGTTCGAGGAGGACGTGCCGTAGATGACGTAGTTGACGATGTTTGTGGCACTGTTTGATATGTTTTCGATGACTTAGTCGAAGCTGTAACTAGTGACGATGCAGAAGACGTGCCAGTAGACGAAACGGACGTTGATGTTGAATGTTGAACTGTTGGAGTTGTTTTCAGGTTTGCTGTGGACGATAGTCTGGTTGCAATATGAGGTTCTGGAGAAGAATAAAACTTAAGATAAAAAGTCCAATAGACTTTCTAAGATACAGTTAATTAGAAAATTTTACACTAGCTACAGACTGTTTAAGTAAAAGGATATCAGGCCCAGCCATCATAAAACTTTATTTGATTCCAAATCATTCTCGAAACTGTTCTGGCAATTAAAAGGTTGAATATTTTGTATACTTTGATTGAAATGTTCAACGTCTGGGGTATCATTTATTATTTGAAATACAGATTAGAGATTAGTGTCTGATGGCGGAGATGAGCGATTTCAACAACACGAAAAATAATGTGAAACACTGCATACCTGCCTTTGAAAACTGAATCGAACATTATATAATATGCAGAAAGTTTTGTCATAAAACAATGTACACAATTGAAAATATAAAGTTAATAAAATGATTATATTAAAAACGGAGAAAGATAACCAATGTGCAAACAAAATATGTGTTAGTTTCCATAGCAGCTTGTTCCTTCGACTTACACTAAGGTGATTTCAATTTAACCTGTTCATGGAAAAAAGTCGAATAATTATTACAGCTCTTACTTGCTAATACATCCATATGAAAGTAAAAGAGTTTGAATGTTAAACGTAAACTCAGCAAGGCTCACTGCACAATTTCTGAATTTATTTTTAAACAATGGCTGTCATTTAAATCGCTCTTACCTTTTGACTTCTTAAAACATTTGCTCCATTTGTCAATATAGGGATTCATCTTGTGTTTTGATTATAAATCTAACCGTACTATTTTTACAAGTTTGTATCCTTAGGTTAAATAAAAAATATGTTGTTGACAAAAGATGTAAGAGACCAAGTACCCTGAATTGATGTTGTGATATATTCCTTTACCGGTGTTTCGCAGTTGGTTCCGCTGTATCCTGAAATATTCAATATCAAATATCGTACTTTAATCTGAAGCATTAACTTTTATCATACATCCTTTAAGTCTTAAGCATGTACTTATTTAATGGCTCTATCATCCAGCTGGACTTTATATACGGAAAAAGAATAATCGTATTTATGATAAGTTATATTTTCCTTTATGTGATGGGATGAGAATTAGTGGATTTGATAATTTGAAACAAACTTTCAGTATTTAAATATTCCATCACTACACAATACAAGCATGGATGCATACATACATACATACATACATACATACATACATACATACATACATACATACATACATACATACATACATACATACATACATACATACATGATTTGTGCAATGATCTGTGATGAATGGGACGAATAGGACTGAAAGTTTAAGCCAAGTAATAAATTTATTTCAGCTTTTTTGCTTAATGTATCTTCACATTGATTACATAAGAAGATAAATGTCAAACATTATGTTTCTATATTCACTTTTGTGCCTTACAAAATTGCAGATACATTTTGGCTAACCTTCCTTGCAGCAGCAATAATACTGTTCCTTATTCTGTCCGAATCTTATACAAGTACCCCGGTAATTACATCCTCCAAAAAAGACTGAAGAAAAAAAGAATTAGAGGTTTGAAATAAAATTAAATAGAAAAACATTAATAGCTACTAACAACAACAAAATCAAACATACAAAAAAATTCTATACTTAAATAACAGCTTATATTAGGATTGTATTATGTAGAAATAGTGTAAAGTGAGTAAAGAAGAAGCCCAGATTAAGGAAGACTCGTCCTCTCTGCATACCGTCACATGACCTGATAAGCCAATACAATACATGAACTGTATGGTATTTGTATAAAGCTCAATGGACCACTGTACAAATTTGCATTTATAATTATAACATTTTGCTCAGATGCCAAAATCAAGATACCGAAAGAATACTTGTTAATTCTTATATCTAACAAAAACAGTGTGTTGTGACAGATTAAAACGAAAACGAAAACCTTCTAATGTATACAAGACTAGATACCGAACTAAACCAAATTCAAAATGAGGCGTGGAAAATTTGATGAACCGACATACACACGCCTTTTTGTCATTTCTGTATAGAGCAACCATTTCCTGCAGCACACAGCAGAAAACGTTCGAAATTAATTTATAAATAAATTGCTTAGGAATTTACTTCCGGTAATATTAGTATAAAGTCGACATCTCCCTTCCACCCTACAACATAGATTTCGCTGTAAAACGTATCTATCTAAAATAAGCAGCAATTAAATAAAAGTAAGCTAAAGCATACTATCTTAAAGAATATCCGATCAATGAA